>KV429080.1:92364-235123 GCA_001632345.1 Daedalea quercina L-15889
GACAGTCCGTGACGATCTTTGTATCTCTACACCCGTAAGCCACTGGCGAGAGTCCGTCGCGCGGAATATTTCCCTCTCCTTTCCTCCTCAAAGAAAAATCGGACAGATCTTGAAGGTATACTTATGGGACTCTATGCTACCCGCCCAGCAAAGAAATTCAGTAGTTACAAGTGATTTCCTTGCGCTAGTTGAATAAGTTTGTGATTGTTGTATCTCCCCTTCCAGAATAGTACTTGAGGAAGATAGCAACGAAGGATCCTTATCAGAATCTCTAAAGAGAGTCGTAGCGGGGTACCGTAAGGATGTTGGAGGCTGGAACTCCTTAAGATACCAATACTTAGCTAACGCGTCTTCACCAGCAGCGGTGTTGCGCCATTGGCCATGGCATACAACGTCTCCCTATCCCCGCTCTCGTCAACGAGCGCACGGAGCATGCCCTTTTTGTTCTTCACCAGCTCGCTAGGCTTGCCAAACTCAGCCTATCCAAATATGTCAGCATTTGTATCGACAGTCAGTGCGAGCCGTTCACATACAATCCGGCCAGCATCAAGCACCATCTGCAGACGCCGTGGATCAGTAGCTGAGTCGGTCGATTGGGAAGTGGAACAACGCACAATCTTGTCAGAGTCCATAATCGTCTGCAAGCGGTGAGCGACTGTGAGCAATGTCACGCCCTTGTCCAATTCTTGCCGCAGCGATGCCTGGATCACGGCGTCGGTTGCATAGTCTGAGGACAAGTCAATCAGACCGCGTCAAAGAATACCATATTCAGTTAACCCACCAATCGCAGACGTTGCTAGGTGGCGGCGCGGGCCGTGTTCAGTCGTCTCATACTGCCACGGGACAGGTCACTCACCCTCATCTAGAATCAGCAACTTGCTCTGCCGGACAATGGCCCTCGCAAGGGCCAGGATCTGGCGCTGGCCAACGGACAGGTTCGTTCCCCCACTCGCGATCGGGGTGTCGAGCGTGATGCGGCCCTCGGTCATGTCGCTTTGCAGCGAGAACAGGCCGGCGGACCGGAGCGCATCGTTCAGGACAACGTCGTCGTACTGCTGGAAAGGGTCCAGGTTCTGACGAAGCGTCCCGCTCAAGAGCTCTGGCTGATGCTAAGGTCAGATAATGCGGAGAAGCACATATTTAGCGGCACATACCATTTGCGGGATGATGGTAATGCTTGATCGGAGAGCGTCTAGGTTGATGCTGTCTGTAGGCAGCCCGTCGTAGTAGACCTTACCCTCAGTAATGATACACCGCAAGAGGGCCAACGTCAAAGAGCTCTGCACATATTGGGTCAGTATCAAGAGTCTGGTGCTGATGGCATGAGACTCGCCTTGCCGCTACCAGTCCGGCCGACTGATCACTGTGAGCAGTGTGCACGAGCGCAATCGAGCTGGCGCTCACCTATGCCAATCCGCTCCCCCGACTTCACTTCAAACGAGATCTCGTGCAAAACGCGAGGTCCATCCTAGACCATCTGAGTTATCGATGGTATATAAAGGCGGGCAACTCACAGGAGAGTATCGCGCAGAGAGTCGCTCCACTCTCAGGTCACCGCTGGCCGGCCAGTACGCAGGCGGAACACCCTCGAGCGTGGGTTTCGGCTCGTGCTCGATTTCGAGGTATTGTTTGATACGCTCGAGACTGCAGCTATGTGAGCACAGGGGGATCCATTCAATCATGTATTTCGCACCTGTTGCCTGAAAACAAAGCATATAATTTAGCTGAACTGAAATGTATTGCATTACGGTCGCATACCTGAGACTTCCAACTCGTTAAAGATCCTGATCCAAAAGAAGATCATGCTGCTGAAACCGACTGCATCGGTGTTAGACGAGGAAGTAGAGTGTGGCATTGAATTATTCTACCTGCCATAGTCAAGGAAAAGCCTGTGTTTGATGCAGTGATCGACTTCCCGTACACCAAATAGGCAGCCAGCGCCGCAGAGAAGACAGCGCCGACAGCGCTGATACGGATTTCCACCCAGCTACAAACGGTGAACTTTTACTTGACAATAAAATGATCAGGGTTAACAGCGTACCAATTGAGACAATAAAACACTCTTGATGCCCTGGTGTATCGGTTGATCCGGACGTATGATTCCTTCTTGAACGCCTCCTGCGCGCCGTATGCACGGATAGAGGCTGTCAACACCTTCAGTCACCTTACGACGAAAAAGACCAACGTCACACGTACTGAGACCCGCAAAGGCAGCGCCGAAATGCCCGAGGACTGGCGCCTTAGCGTTGCTTCGCTCACGTTTCACCGCGAGCTGGGCCTTCATGTAGAGCTCACCAATCCAACCACCAAGTGCAGCAATGATGACACCGGGGATGAGGAATATAGGTGAGATAAGGACCACAGCACCAAGCTTCATAAGCATCTCTAAAGAGAGTTCCAAGATGCGACCGAACCATCTCGCTACGGAATCGTCCACTGTTCGATAGATTTGTCACCAGAATTTGCACGATATCGATACCAGGAAACTTACCCTCTTGTATATCTTGTGTGCATCGAGCAATGATTCGAGACGTCGGTGTTTTGTCAAGCCACCTGTGGAGAAGGTCAGGATCATTTTACAGCAGCAGTGAGTTCGACCTACCTCAACGTAGACCCGAGGATGGAGGAAATGAGCTCTCTGTGAATAATACGTGATGCCCTGAGCGAGCCGTATGTGTAGACATAGAAGGCAGCGGCATAGCAAACGACTGATACGACCATAATCAACCCATATACACCCAGGAAACTGGACACGAATTCAGCGAAATGAGTGGCCAGATGAGGCGGAAAGAACACACTATGATACTTTGACTTCCGATGCAGGCATTTCGTCATACTGCCGAGCCCAATATCCAATAAACCAGGTCTGTAGGACAGACACCACCTCATAGAGAACGAGGCCGCCAAGGAGAGTAAGCCAGAACATGACCTGACGATTCTGTCCAAGGCCATTGAAGTAAATTTTCACTGATACGCCAGTCAATGCTTTTACTGCGAAAGATAAACACCAGTGACCTACTTGCTTGCCAGCCGACATGCCCGACTGCTATTTCTTCTTCAACCACGAGTTTACCGGCATCCTGTTTCGGTAGCTCTGGTTCTTGATCATCCACGGTGGCTTCTGCTTTCTCAATCTCCGCCTCCTCTTTGGCAATCTCCGCCACTAGCTTTTTATTGTGCTCAAGGGCATTCGCAACAGAGCCTTGGCTAGTGATCCTCCCATCCGTGCCTAGTGCCACGACAAAGTCGGCGATTGGACTCGCCATCGAAATGTTGTGCGTCTGGAACATTGTTCAATCACGACAACTTCCAGATATACCTGATAGGACTTACGACGAGGAGGACCGTGCGACCACGTACAAGGTCGCCCTTGAAACACTTGTCCACGATCCACCGTGACGTATGAACGTCGAGAGCAGCTAGTACCTGGAGCAACGGCTAAGCCTTCATGTGTATACGACTTGACACAAGACTCACGTCGTCCAACAGCAGTGTGTGTGCCTTGGAATAAATAGCGCGCGCGAGAGTGATGCGAGCCTGTGAGAGATATTAGCAATGGCTCACGTTGTCATGCCTCTATTCATCAGCCTACCTTCTGACCACCGCTGCATTATTACAAGTCAGGAAATGTTCGAGAGGACGATGCGAATTTGAGAATGTACCTGAGCGTGATACCTTTCTCCCCTACCTCCGTCTTGTCTCCCGCGGCGAACAACTCGAGATCTCGTTTCAGAGCGCATTGGTCGATGACTGTAGCAGTAGGTGGGTCAGCTGCAATGTACAATGGTTCGTTTCACCTACCCTTTTTGTAGCGTTCTTCATCAAAAGGTGCACCAAAGAGTATGTTATCCTTTCATGACGTCAACGCTGGTTCGTGGCCTTCACGATAGTGATCTTACCCTTATCGTCTCGTTCTGAACCCAAGACTCCTGTGCAGCGTAGGCAACACCTCCAGCACGGGGAAGACTAGAGAAGGAATCGGGACCTGCGGGCATGTAGTGCATCTCGCCGAGCAAGGCCATCAGTAACGAGGTCTTTCCGGAACCGGTCGGTCCAATGATAAGGTTGATGCGGCCCTTCTCGAAGAGCAAGTCACCGTCGATGCGCAAGGTGAAGTTTCGCCTCCCGCTCCCAGGAGTGGAAGCCGCCGAGCCACTAATTGAACTGGTCCAAGAGAAAGACGTGTTGCGAATGCCAATCACATCTTCCTGCGGCTGAGCGACAATTCGCGCGTGAATCTCGTCTGGTTGCTCAGAGAATTCATCAAGGAGCTCAGTCTGTGGGAAACCACATCCATGTCAATAACCATAATAGTTTAGTACCTCAATGACAAGCACAGACCTTCTGCAAGAAATCGTGTATTCGATCCAGTGAGACCTTGGCTGCGGTATAAGCATCAGCTCGACCGTCCGCTATGTTATGCGACGCGAAAACCAACCTCGAATCACTTGCGGGGTGTGGATAACGGCCATACGCAATAGATGGGTGAAAGTTTCGAACACTAGGTATCGTTCAATTTCGCAATAACTCGCGCACAATGCAGTTCATACCTGTGATAGACGAGAAGACAACAGATGCTGTGCCGCACGATTAGGTATAATCGCAACACGTAGGCTAAAGCCTTACCCGTAAGGTCTCGTTTCATGATTATCGCCTAAAATTGCATTGTATCTGCCATCATGGTGAATTCACTCAAATTTTAGAACTCACAAACGTCGCGTAGGTCACAATCATGGTGATCAGTGGTATGATGTGGCTAGCAAGCACCAAAGCATCAATATGGGACGTCGGAACATACTGGATACCTACTTGACATTATTGTTGACAAGTTCGAGCAACTTGTTCTTCTTAACGAACTCCAGTTCTTCTTCACGTTTCTCGTATATCTGCGCTGCGACCTTCGGCTCCCAGCCGAACAGCTTTATCATGCGGATGACACTCATGGCTGCAAGAGTAAGCGATTAAATTCACATCAGGACGGCATTGAAGCGACGGGGCTGACTCTCTGTGGCAGTCTGGACACGGGCATCGGTCTGCAGCGCGGAGCTCTAGCGGCGGGTACATGTGATAATCAATGAAATAACACTGGCCTGCTGCATCTTCTGCCTCTGATATTTGCTACTGAGCGACATGATGACCCCTGGAACGGGGAACGTCAGGATGATAGAAGCAAGCCCGACGAACGCACTGGAACCGCAGTCAGTCACCCTCAAAACACAACGGCACGGGAGCCACCCACCTCCATCCCAAAACTGTATACAGAAACCAGATACAAAAGATGATCTCCATGGGGAGCTTCACGCCTGCAGGAACCGGTTAGCAAACAGCGACGACAGGTTTGGGAGGCTTAGCATACAGAGCGTCAAGAACTCTCTGCCCATGCCGATGGAGGCCAAGTCGGACGAGATCAAATTGTTAATTTTCCCGACGACGTTCTGACCTTTCTTCCCCTCGTCCTGCGGCTTCTCATCCTTACCGACAACCTTGTTCGCGTCGGCGCCCTGCGACGGCGCGGGGTCTGCCTGAGAGGTCTGCTTTTGCTTCCCCCTGCCTGTGGAAGCGTTGCCGTTGTCCTGGGCCGTCTGGGCGGTGATGCTCGACTCCGCGACCGACGCCGTGTCAGGTGTACCGGCGGCAGTCGTGTCGCCGCTTTGGTTCGGGGCATCTGAAACGTCTGCCTTCATGCGCATGCGCAGCGCGTGTTCGAAGACAAGCTGGGTGATGATCGCCTCAACGCGCGTGAGTACTCGCGCCTGTGAGCCTCATGATGAGTAGGGGAAATGGGGAGAGCAGTTTGTGACGCACGGAGAGGAACATATAGATAGCGAAGGAAGTCAAGTCGATGATCGGCCCCATGAGTAGCGTTATGATCCAGAACCAAGGCCGGACCGTAGTGCCTTCGCCACCCGTCTCGAGGTAACTATAGAGGCGTCAGTTACGTGACGCGCAGAGGTGCACCGGCTCTGAGCTCACATCAAGATATAACGAATGGACAGCGGGCTGATGAACTCCGTGGCCGTCTGAATAACAGTCTGAGCACCGTGACAAAAGCGATTGGGCCCGCTTCCAACGTACATTAAAGATAGTGATAAACGTCATAACGATCCAATCGCTGCCTATTGGCAGATAAGCATACGCAGGGGATAAGCGGATGCATGTGGACTTACGGAAGATACCCAAGAGACCCCACATAACATGTCTACCCTTCTTCTTCACTCGGAACGGGTCCAGCTCCTTCGTAAGCCTGTAGGTTAGGGAGTGCAGAAATAGACTCAGCAAGCATACATACACTCAAACTACGCTTCATCAGGTTCTGCGCATCATCGTAGTCGGCCAGAGGAGGTAGCATGTCTATCGTCAGATGCCCGACACGCGACGCTAGCTTGACGGTCGGGTCGAGCCAGGTATACAGCAAGAGCGTCGCAATAGAGGCGGTTTGCTCTGGAGGCGGGTTAGCCCACGGGTTCTACCATGTCGTCAGCTGTCATATCCTACACCATATGAATAGACACATACTTGGGGATCAAATGGTATGTAACGTTGCGGGATGATCAATGGCACAACGATCGAACTGAGCGTCAGGAGAGAGATGCGAGCCCATAACAGTGGGCCCTCAGCGAGATCTATGGGTTCTTCTGTGAATGTTGCCAAAGGCCAGAGATCACGGTACGCATAGACCGCCCACGCTACGAGCAAGACACAATTGACATGCCGAACGAGCGTCACACTAATGGTAGGACTGGAGAGCAACGAGGCGACGCTTAGCACAGACGCGTACAGCTAAATGCTGCATTTAGCACCGCGAACGTATAAAGGGTCAGTGGGCACAGCACTCACATAAGTAGCGCAAGTACCCAAATGAAAGACCAGCTCGCGATCTTGACTTGAGTGGCCTAAGGACTGGACAGCGCTATAGATGGACATGCCTAGCAGCGCGAGAGCGGACGCGGCGCGTATGGCGTTGAAGGCGAGGATTGCGGTGCCACTGTGCTCCTTGACATGCTTGGCTGATGCAGAGCCTGCCTCAATTGAAAGCCCATTCGGTGCTGGGGACTGAGCGAGCTTCGCGTACGCTCTACGCTTCCGAGCGCAGACGTGGAAGGCTAGTTGCACCAGAAGCACTAGACCTGAGAGCGCAGCTACTCCGACGGGGTAGAACAGAGTCGATTCCACGAAGCTGTATGTATTGTTAGTTCCATTAAGCTGTGCGCAACTGACCTTGAACGTACTCGATTTCAGAGGGTGGCGCGAAGAAGCTTTGGTTTCGAGCTTCTTGCGTCTGAGCCAGGACATGCTGACCCGGCTGCGGCACGCTCACGGTCCAAACACTGAAGAATAGGTCTCTCGCTGGGTCCACCGTGCCCGGCATAGTCGGTACAAGAGAAGGACGCGGAAGGGAAATGAGGAAGCGCGACCAAACTTGGTTTGTGCCAGCGGTCTATGTACTGTCGGCGACGCGTCGCTATCAGCTTGACGCGTAATCACGTTGCAGATGCGCAGAGCCTGGCGTTGTAGGATAGACTGTGTGATAAGTACTACGCCACACCCCGATGTGGTCTGTGAGAAGATACTATACTTATCTTCAATGACTCGAGAGGGGTATTGGCCTCGTATTCCCTGACTTGAGGCTCCTCGAGCGCCACGTGCTTCCGCAGCATTATTGACTCATGCCGTCGGTCCCGCCCCCCTGCGTGTCAAAATTGAGCTGACGGCCAGGGACACCCGGCGCATCATCCACCGACACATTGACGCCTCAACGTTTACACACAGAACTAGTACTTTTGGTTCCTGTGTGACTCCTAAATGTCAACTGGAGACGAGCGCAGGAGTCACAAAGATAAGTCCCGAATCTTTGCTCACGGTGATCGCGCACATAGCATCTTGCATTCATCGATTGCTGAAGGTGAATTTGAACTTATCGAAGATCAAGTCACTAGGGCGGCTCAGAGTGAACGGGTACAAGGGTAAGGGTACGTCACGTGTACGGTGGCGGCCGCGGGGGAGCTGGCCTGCTGGTGGCTGCCGAGCTAGGGTTTGCGATGCTAACCCTAGCGGTCTCTCGGCAGCGACCCGGACAGTGCACAGAACATTATATTATGTATCCCACATAGTTTCCTCGCCCCATTGTATTTCTTTCTGGTTACTAAGCCATGTAGCAGTATTCTAATATAACACTGTTTCCGTCATTGGCACATCTATGTCCTTCGAACCGGGATTACTGTACCGGCACAACATAATTTGACCACTTCCTACATCTAGCCCTTACATGATATACATGCACAATCACTATTTACTGAGTCCTCAATCATTCAGTGAAGCTGAGTGCTGAACTAGGAAAAGCCCTACGGAGCTTACCGTCCGTATATGTATCACTCGAAGATAATGACAGGATACTATCCATCACACAGGCAATACTTACTAGCTCGGCACCAGCAGGCCAGCTCCCCGCGGCCGCCACCGTACACGTGACGTACCCTTGCCCTTGCCCGTACCCTTACCCGTTCACTCTGAGCCGCCCTGATATGTATTGCTATGAAGCCTGAGTTCAGCCTTCGCGAAGCAGATCCCGGGTTGGCCACAATGGTCCCCGAGGCAAGCCCGAGCGAGCGTCAAACAAGTATTCTGAGCGGTGTACCCCTTGGGGTATATTTTGGTCGTTTGCTCACCGCGGTAGTCTGTATTTTTAGGGGATCTTCGAAATTACTCTTGTCGCGATTCTGACATGGAGCCTATCCGCCACAACTGTCATGCGATACCGATACATGGCCGGAACGCTCGACCGCCTTACCATCAGGTCTCGCTGACAACCCTGCAACAGCTGAGATGCTCAGAGGGAGATGACCCCACGAAATTTGGTGGTGTAGTACTTTGAGCTCGAGCCACTACTGGTACTAGTGTTCTCCTCATCATTTGTCGGCTAGTAATAGTATGATTCCCACATATAGGTAGTAAGTTTGAAATTGCAGCGTCTAATTCCCACTTGGGATAAAGCATCGAATTGCGCTATTTGGGCCTGTGGTGGCCCGTGACTATTACTATCGCCATCGTGGAAGAGAATATGTATACTACGAATCTGCGCTAGCACAAGCCCGGCGTGCCACTTGCATCACCGGTGCCCAGCCTGAGCGCATGCACGATGCGAAGGTGTATATATGTCGATTTGCGTCGAGGTGTCGACAACGTGCAAAGGCGTACGCTCATGCGCGGTCGCGTAGGCGCTATGTAATGCCTGTGGCGTCCGCTGCCACAGATCGGAATCTGTGCCACGCGGCTGTCCGAGTCGTGGTCTCCTTCGACTCAGCGGACTTCAAGTTACCAGGCGCGGGCCACTCCTCCTGCCTCCTCCTGCGCCCTGTTGGCAATTATGTCGGCGAGCGAGAGCCTAGCCACATATGATCTCAAGACAGACGGGTCAGCCCACTCACCTGATCAGTACTTGAGGATGCCGTATATGGACTGCGACTGCGACGATCCATTTCGTTGCTAGATTGGACAAAGCGGCCGCCTACCCGATTGGCAGGGTGCAAACAGGCACGTTATGACCACGCTGCGGACAAAGTACAAAGAGGTGTGGAAGCGCCTGGACTCTGCCAAAGCGTGGATCGTGGCTCCTTTGATCGTGTTTGTTTGGAACCGCTTTTCGTGGCCACATTTCGCCGGGATCTTATATAGTGGTCAATCGTGCTAAGGCCCGGTAAGTTGTAGTCTCCTCCACACGAACTTCACTCCGCTATCACCATGAACTCCTCCGCCGCGGAAAGTGTGGCCTGTCTTAGTCGAACGGCAGAAACTCTCCTCGCACTGGCTTTTAGAGTTCATGCGTCCGTACTCGATGTGTGAGTGTCTTCAAATGTCTCTCGCACCCGGGGTAGAAGACCTTACTCAGTCCACTATCAGCGAACATCGGGCCACAATGAACACCGTTGAGGACGACATACAGAAGGCACTGCTCCTCGTTCAGAATGCACGCAATCGTCTGACTCCAATCAACTGCCTGCCGTCCGAGATTTTGTGCATGATCTTCATACACGTCGTTGACTCTGCTCGTCCATCCTCGCGGCACCGCCTAGGTCAAGGTTTGAACACCATCCAATCAGTATGTCAGTTGTGGCGACGGCTGGCGCTCTCTTGTCCCACATTATGGTCTGCAATCGAGGTTAACGACAAGACGTCAGCAGACGAACTTCAAAGGTTGCTGCAAAGGGCTGGCGGTGTTCCACTGCAAGTTTCGGCCTTCGGCGCTGACCATCTACTGCAATGCATTGGCCCACTCATGGATCGGATGAGGACGCTAGAAGTGACCTTCGGAACGTGCCCGGTCCAAGACATGGAGCCCTCGCACCGTCTCGCGTTTTTGTTCAAACCCGCTCCACTCCTCGAAGGCCTTCATATTTCTGCGGACGACGACGGCCAGGACCACATCATGATCCCGACGTTGTTCCAGAACCGCGCGCCTCGCCTATCTCGCTTGTTCCTCAGTCAACATTTCGCATGCACGACGAATCGGTTCCCCAATCTGACACACCTCTGGCTGCGTGCGCAATACACGTTCAGCCCGTCGTCACTGGGCGATTTTCTAGATTTCTTGGAGGCATCGCCGACCCTCGAGCAGCTCGTCCTCGAAGAAGCAGGGCCTTGCGTTCTCCCAGAATTGCTCCCCGCCTTCCCGTCACCTCGTCGCGTGACTTTGGAGCGCCTCCACACTCTCGTGTTCGATGTGTGCCGTTGGGCAGTTGTCGCATGCGTCCTGCGCCACGTCGTTCCCTCCGCTCACGTCGGAATCAAGATATGCGAACCGTTGCACCTAACACGGTCACACGAGCTGCTCTCCGTTTTTGTTGAGGACGCTGCATTCTTGACACACGTCGATCACATCAGGCAGCTCTCTGTCTGGTGTCTCGGCTCTCAATTCTTCCTCGAATGTGAGACGTCCTTGGCGAGCCTGACGGTCGACCTGGTCTGGGATGCCATTCTTCCTTCATCAATACACGGATCACTCTCCAGTGCGCTCGTGGCAGAGCTTCCGACCACATTGTCCCTCGGACGCGTCACCCAGTTCAGCCTTTTAATCAACGATGGTGCACCAATATGGCCGCTCTCGGTCAAGGCTTTGTTGTACGCCATGCCCGCGGTGGAATCGTGCACTATCTGGGTCGACCCGGAGCTAGACAAGACATACTGGCGCGGCATCCTCGGATCCAAGCTTCTCATGCCGTTTCCGCGGCTCAAGTCCCTGCATGTCGTTGGAGAGCTCCCTGATATGTGGAAGCCGTTTTGGGTACTTGGCCTGGCGATCAGGCGGGCGAAGCGCGGTTATCCGCTGCAAGAACTGACTTGCTCTGCGGTCAAGGGTGGCCTGTGGGACCCCGAATTCGTGCACTGGGACCCGGAGAAGATGCATCTCAGCGGCCAACGCGTTTTAGACTTCGTCGGCAAGGTCGAGTTCCGGGGAATTGAGTCGTCAAATGAAATGGAACCTCCGGTAATCATAAATCATTGGGACGGTACGGTATAGGGTAAGTTGATTTGTCTGGTCAGACGTTGCTATACTATTTGATCTGAAGCGGCAGGATTCACTTTATACATGACACACTGGCAGTTTCTTGTGCAGGCTTCTTCACGAAATGTAACAAATGTCTTCCTTATTTCCGGAGAATAAACGTTCACAATGCAGTGCCTGCATTTCGAAACCGAGCGCTAGATACACAATCATCTACGGGAGACCCGTTGTCCATTCTTCTGTCAACGAAATGCTCGAACGAATCAATATTGACGGCGAACGCCCTGGTCTCAGTGACATGCAAAGTTATCACGCAACTCGGCGGCGTTACCGGCTGTAGCTCCGGGTCCTAAGCCTGTGCTTGCCACCGTATATATAATACCACCAACTATCACGCATACTGGTCTCTCCATAAGAAAGATCAGTAGCAAATAAGTAAGGATGCTACATATGCTCAAGTAAAATACACGTAATCAAATGATGAGCGCTGAGCTCGCGTCTGATTCTTGAACTGACTGTCCACTAATGAGTATCAGAAAGCCACATCCACTGGTACCTCCTGCAGCTGCATATTCACATCGACCATGATGCAGTGGTTCTTCTGTATCAACCGCCAGTCATGCTCCTTGTACGTGGACGGCTCGCTGGCAACGATGACGTGCTCTCCATGCTCACTCTCGGCCTTCAAGCCATCCCTATCTACGCCCTCATCTGGGTGGTCAGGGTACTTCCTATTGAGCGTCACGCCAGCCTTCGTCGAGTAGTACAGCGACGGCGGGTGCTCGGTCGCGTGGTTTCGGAAGCGAATGGCCAGGAGCTGTGTGCCGTCCGTGATAGCCAGGTTCAGACTAGATCCGTCAAGGCCCGCGCCATCGCTCCCCATCACGCGCTTCTGCACCTCGATGACCTTGGTGATGGCCTCCTCCATCGCGGCCTTGACCTCAGCGAGGGGGTGCGACGTCTCCCACGCCTTCGCCCCGCGGCGGCCTTCGAGGATCGTGAAGAATAGCGCGGCGAGGCGTTCCGAGTCTGTCGTGCCTTTGACGAGCGCGCTCGCCTCGTCGGAGAACTCGAGCGCCAGCGTGCGCCGGATCTCCGCGAAGTGCGCGACGGAGCCGTTGTGCATGAACAGCCAGCGCCCGAACTGGAACGGGTGGCAGTTGTACTGCGTGATCGCGGTGTCACCAGACGCGGCGCGGATGTGCGCGAACACGCAGTGCGTGGAGGTGTTGGCACAGATGGAGGCGAAGACCGGGTCGGACAAGGGGAGGTGGAGGACCTTGTAGAGCGCGGGGTGTGGCCCATCGCACTCTCCGTACTCTGCACGGACGTTTGTGTACCTGAAAACCCTAGCATTGAGCGCTCCGCCATTGGAAGAGAAACTGAGCACATACCACCCTACGCCGAGGCCGTCCATGTTGTAGGGGCTGTTTCGAAGGCTCGACTCTGCCTTCGTCGCCACCTTCGTTGTGTCCTGCTCATACTCAGAGAGGTAGGGTAGATAGCGGTCGTGGACCTGCTTAGCCAGACTGTGCTTAGGCACTATGAGCACGTCCTCGAGCAAGCAAGGCTCAGTAGTTGAGATGTATGAGAACCAGCGACACATCGCAAGGGAGGTTCTGATGAGATTTTGCGGGCTTCACAGGTTCAGCGGACTGTTGCGTCCATTAAGTATGTACTGGAGACGCTGCACAAGACTATGGAGCGCTTTGGATCGCCGCTGCTAGTATGTGCATTGTCAGGCCGCGGTGATACGACGTCATTATAGTAAACCTACGCCGCAGTGAGTATCTAATGTGCACACGAGACGGTCTATCTTGAGAGAATCGTCCCAGGCGGATGTTCATATTCACATCGATCCCATTCATGCAACGTATCCTAGACCGAAGAGTGTCCTGCGTGTTATTGCGCGCCTTGACTCATGTAGTGAAGTATTAGAGACCTGGTGACCGTCATAAGGCTAGACTTGGAAAGAACGAAGCATGTAGAGACTTCACATGAGTGGATTCGGAGAGAGCACCTCGTCATGAGCACAGAAATGAAGTGAAGAGAGTTTGCTAGGTGGACGCCATTGCTACCCGGTGACCGGTGACGGTAGGTCGCTGACAATGATTGAGTATGCGCCCAGGCCGCGCCGGACGTCAGCCGCTCGTCGTCCCAACACTGCAAGTTCCAGCGCTTGTTCGACTGCTCCTTTCGGCAACCCCCGCAGAATCTCATTTCTCAACGGTCCACACAACACAGGGCGGCACTCGTTAAGGTGAGCACATACTCCTCGTTATTATGCATGGACTGTGGGCGATGGATGTTTGGGAGCTTGCTGGTTGGTTTCGGGGGACGTATGGGAGGTGCGGAGGGATGGATTGCAAAGGATGCGGTCGGATGAGGTATGGCGCATGCATTTGGGCACTGCGAGGCGAGGTAGGAGACAGCTCTGGGTGATGCTTAGTCTTTTTGGCATGGTTGTATATCGTCGCCCCCAACTGCTGCACAGGAGCACATCGCAATTCCTTCACCTCCCGCGTTCAAACCCGCTGCGTCCTCGCATATTGACACTGTCATTGTCAGACTAGGTAGCAATGGCCCCCACGAAGAGCACGAAGGGTAAGCAAGCAACCAAGGGTGCGTGTAATCGGTTATTCTTCTGTTCCTCTCTGACACGCCCGTACAGCGTCCTCGAAGGATGCCAAGGCCAAGGCAGCAAAGAAGGCCGCGCTGCACGGCTCGCACGGGCATGCCCCGCGCAAAGTGCGCTACTCCGTGTCCTTCCACCGCCCGAAGACCCTCCGTCTTCCCCGTGACCCGAAGTACCCGCGCAAGTCGATTCCCCATGTACCGCGGATGGATCAGTTCAGGACGATAGTCTCGTGCGTGACTTTCTGAGCCTTTGTAGAATAAGGATGGACTGATAGCGTTGGCAGGCCCTTGAACACGGAGTCTGCGATGAAACAGATTGAGGAGCACAACACACTCGTCTTTATCGTTGACATTCGGTCAAACAAGCGTCAAATTAAGGATGCGGTGAAGAAGTTGTACGACGTGCAGGCCGCAAAAATCAACACTCTTATCCGGTTCGTGTTATGGATTCGATGGACAATAAACGATGGATTGACTCCAACTGCCCATAGACCCGATGGCAAGAAAAAGGCGTACGTCCGCTTGACAGCCGACCACGATGCCTTGGATGTGGCAAACAAGGTTCGTACTTTTTGACTGTGGTTCTTGATGGATGCTCAAGGCAGTCCTTTCTGGACAGATTGGTTTCATCTAGATACTTCCATGGCATTCTGCCTCCCCGTCTGTCCTGGCCGTGTGCGCCGCTGCATTGCTGCCGCCCTCATCATTTACATTGTGCATCCGTCCGGTGTTGTCATGTCGTATATGCGTACCTCCATGCCTACGTACGAACCCAGCTATGCTATTTTGACCATGAGTGTGTTCTCAGCATGTATGACATCATGCGCCGCAGCGTTGTGGCACAGAATGGAGGCGTTCGAGGCCCTCAAGGACTGATTTCGCCGGTGAAAATGCGGCTGGGATCCCGTGTGGTTACGGGATTGAACTGCAGCAGTGGCCTGGTGGTTGCCAACACCGAAACGCCCGAGTCGCGTGTGGCTGCGCACAGGGACGCCTCGCCCGCAGCCATGCAAGAATACACACAAAAATTCCCGCTGCTCACCGCTGCCTCGTATTCCCTCCTGTCGACGACCATCTGAAAGGCTGGCTGGAAGATTGACACAGGCTCGCAACAGCCAACAGACGAGAAGGTTGATCAGAGCGGCCGGCCGTCGTGCGATCCGGAACTGAGCCGCCCAAACTGCCTTGATTGGCGGCAAAATAAAGACAAAGGGAGTCTGCCCTGCCAGCGTCTGGCCCTCTCCCGCTTCAGGTGTAACTTATTCCTCGTCCTCCTCGCAGGCATCGCCGCGTCCCCCGTCTCTGCCCACCATAGCAGCACCACGTTCTTTCCCTCTGGCGGACGCTCTCTCAGCAGTGTCGCGCCGTCCCCGCTCACCTGCAGCATAGCAACACCGCTCCCCGCCTCGTAACCACGCGCGCCCGACGCCAATGTTCTATTCCTTTCCCTCTCTTCGCCTGCTTGCTCTCCGCATTTTCTTCTTCGCTTTCGTCCTGCAGGTCTCATGTGCTCATGCCTTCACGCACTCTTCTTGGAAGTCCTCTCATGCCCGTCGCTCCTTGCTCCACAAAATTCAGGACAAGATCTCTGCCCTGGACCCCCGCCAGGATTTTGATGGCTTGTTTGGAAATCCCAACAACAACTGTGAGTATTCCCATTCTTTCCGCTTTTCCGTCTCAGTGTCGGTGGGTACGGCTCCTGCGTTGTTGGGTTGACTGTGGCGACCGATCGCCCTTCACATCGATTGCCACGTTCCGAGCGGTCTGTCTCAGTGTATGCGTGTGCAAACGGCATCCGCAGCGCACTCGAGGCATCCTCATGGCGCCCCAGGTCGTGAGTAGCCATGAACGCTGCCGCATAGAATGATACAGACGTCCTAGAAGCTTGGATGTCGAGGCATGACAGAAACTGCGGTAGTTCTCGTGCTCGACGCCGCGCGAGCTTGCGTCAGATCATAATCATGGCCTGTAACTGTTTCGACGGTCTTCAGCAGATCTTCTTGCTACCGCAAAGCTATCGGCCCTTCGTGTTTTTGGGAGGTGTACTCTGCGGGCGCTTATACGCTCTATTTGAGTTCGTGCACCGCCTCAGTGGGCAGGAGCGGAGGCGTTTCCCCGACCAGGGAGGTAAACCCAAAGAGAAAATCAGGAAAAGGGTGCAGCCGATGTTATCCAGTGTTGCATCTTTCGTGATGAATGATTCCTTTGCGTCTGAATTTCATTCATCCCCTGCGCGCACAGCTAACCCTTTTCGCGTGCACTCACACGTCTTGATCGGTATTCTGCTGTCGTCTATGTATTGCTCTGTTGCGGGAGTTGGATTGCTTATCATGCATTGGTTTTGCAGTGCCTGGCGATGGGGCTGGAGACGGGGTTGGCGACGGAGCTGGAGATGGGGCCGGGGATGGGGTTGCCGGACTATGTATCCCATCCATGGGACTCACGGCTGGATGCCCCGACTCCAGCTCAACTGGGACAACTTCCCTAGTACCCGCGACGTCAACAGCCATCGCCTCGTCCAGTGCGTCCAGTTCAATCGCGTCGTCGTCTGCGTCGTCTGCGTCTGCGTCGTCCTCTTCCGCGTCGTCCTCTTCTGCGTCGTCCTCTTCCGCCTCCTCGGCATCCGTATCTTCGTCAAGCGATCCGGCCTCGTCCAGCGCAAGTTCGTCAGGTGCCTGCGTTGACCTTCTCGGTATCGAGATTGGTTGCTCGACTGCGTCTTCCAGCGCGAGCTCGACAGCCATTGCATCATCCACTGCGAGCGCAACGGACTCGAGCACCGCGAGCGCAACGCCGAGCGCATCATCTACCGTTGCGTCGTCGACCGACTCGGGTAGTGTAGCCAGCACCTCAGGCGCCGCATCGACCTCAGCATCTGCGTCCGCGACGTCCGCAAGCAGCTCGACCGACCCTACCAGCGCGTCGAGCGGTAGCGGCATTTGCGTATTTGGCATTGGCGACTGCTCGTCGAGCAGTAATGGCACGTCCTCGACTGCGTCCGCGTCCGCGTCAGCGACTAGTACCACCGATTCCGCAAGCACTACCGGCGCATCCAGCGCCACCGATTCGTCTAGCGCAGTCAGCTCGGCTTCTGCAACTGATTCGTCAAGCTCCGCTAGTGCGACGTCAAGCGGTGTTTGCATCTTTGGTATTGGTGATGGTTGCACGACGAGCAGCGGCAACGCGTCATCCACCGCCTCTGCAACCGACTCGTCCTCTGCTTCCGCATCGGCAACCACTCTTTCGTCGAGTGGCTCAGCCAGTGTCTCCGTTTCGAACACTAGCTCGACCAGTGTGTCTGGCTCGACGAGCGGCTCGCTGAGTGCCACCGCGACGTCTAGCGGCTCCGCAAACGCGACCTCTTCGAGCGCGTCCTCGTCGGGTATCTGCATCTTCGGCCTCGGCTCTGGTTGCTCCTCCTCGACCTCCGCGAGTGCCTCAAGCACGGGTTCTGCAAACGGTACCGCGACGGCGACAAGCTTGTCAGCAACCACGACGGACATCGGCAATGCGACCACGACGCTTTCAAGTGCGACTACTATCACGACGGTATCCGGTAACCAGACCATTACGACGACGTCCACCAGCCTGTTAACCACGATCACGTCGCTCAATGGCACTAGCTCTACGGCTATTTCCTCCAAGTAAGTACATTCTTCGATACAACCATTTGCGGTATTTGGGTGTTGAGTATATGTATGCAGTGCCACCGCGACCGCGACCTCTACGGCCGGGAACTCGACCACTACGAGCGCCGTGAACTCGACCACTACGAGTGCCGTGAACGGAACGTCGACGGCGACAAGCAGCATGATTACCAGCTCGGCGAACAGCACCAGTTCAGCGGTAATCAGTTTCCCGTCGCAAAACACCTCGACGTCGCTCTCGTTCACATCGCTCTCGACGCTCACGTCGACGACCTCGTACTCGCGCATCACGCCGTCGCAGAACTCGCAAACGTTCTTGACCCAGACGACGCTTATCCTCGCTTCGTCGTCGTCCTCGAGTTCGCCGCCTTCGAGCAGCTTGACTGACCCCGATCAGCCGACCTCGACTTCGTCGATCCCGAGCACCATTGTGTCCGCGTCAGCGAGCCCTAGCCAGGCAGCGCTACCGGCTAACTTGCCGGTCCGTATCTACCCCTCAACGCAGGCGCAGCCGGACGACATCGACGGCGACTACACGTTGATCAGCCTGTTGTACAAGTCCTCGCTGAACTGGGTCACCGTTGCGAACAACACCGAGTCATCGGCCCAGATCTTCGAGTGGATGCCAACAATCTTGCAGTACGCGCTCAACGTATCAGGTACGTGCTTTGTCGGCCTCCAGTGCCAAAAAGCTCAACAATGAATCTGGCTGTAGAGTCGCAGGTTCAGCAGTACGCTCTGCAGCCGTGGGAACCTGAGACTTACACCGGTCCTGAGGACGAAGACGAGCTGCTGACTGTCTGGCTCGCATACATCCCGTCGGACCAAGTCAACAACCTCGCAGAGCAAATTAAAGTGCCCACATCGTCATTCTACACTGCGCTCGTCTCCCCGTACAGCACCCTGGCAGAGCAGGTTGACCCGTCGTTCCAGGTAGACTCTGTGTCTGTCTCGGGAACTGGTGGTAGCAGCAGTGGCAGTGGCAGCAATACTGGATCTTCCAGCAGCAACGCTGCCAGCTCGAGCGGGTCGTCCGCGTCAGAGACGCGCAAGAACGCAATCATTGGCGTCGTCACCTCCCTTGGAGCTGTCGCACTCATCGCACTTGCCTTCTTGTCCATCCGCGCGATCAAGAAGCGCAGGGAGCTCGCGCATCAACGCTTGGCCGAGCCTGCGGACATGTATGATGGTTCACGTCCCGACGGCCAGGAGTTCGACCGGGATAGCGTTGGCGGCCAGCGTCGTCGCAGCTTCTACTTCGCCGCGGACTCGTTGCGTGGCTTCTCTGAGGTTGCGAACAGCGCAGCGGCGTTTGATCAGCGTGTATCGCCTGACAGCGGTATGCGCGAGCGCAGAGGCGTCATGCCGGGTGCAATCTCGACGCCAATCCTCAGGGAGAACACGATGAACTGGTAACCGGGCAGAATGCGCAGGGCCTGCGAACCGCCGTGACGACCTGCACAACCGCCGCTTTCTTCTTGCTGTCTGCTTCGTCCTTGCTAGTTGATGCGCGCTGTGCCTTGCGCCGAGGACGGTCATATATATACCAGAGCCACCACCGTGTCAGTTATTGGTGACTTATTCCAGTCTGATTTTCATTGCTTGTGCGACTTGGGCCTGTTGATATGAATGGGAACGATGTATATGTAAACGGTAGATCGACTACGATGTCCCTGTACCCCTGTCCGACGACTTATATAGATCGGACTGACAGAGTGCTTGGGAGGTGCGTGTCCCCGGCAGTTTCTTTCCATCGTCGCGCGCACCTCCTACTGCATTACGGACTTCTCTTTCGTTCTTGGAACTTTCTCCGCTATTTATCTTAGCCAGGCCCTACAGGATTTCGCGTTCTGCTCAAGTTCTGCTGTCGCCTTAATCGGTTTCTGCCCTTCTACCGCACTGGCTGCCTCTGTAAATAATTCGTGTTGATATCTCTAGTGTGGTAGCTTGGCTCGACTACGAGTCGGGGGATGTTTGATCTGGCAAATACACGTTCGCCAGACCGCTGGCACGCAGGCAAGTCAATTAAAACTCTGCTGACTAGTGCTGCTCGTGGGGGGTTTTCATTAATCGTATTCAGACGCCACGTCATGATAAGACAACATGCTGGACAGTGCTATCGATCTAGGACGATGAAGAAAACGTCTGCCGCTAAGAGTATCTTGAAGAGAGGGACATCTACCCCCTTATCATATCTTGAATTTATAGCTGCACTAGTCACTCAGACGTTCGGCCACTATATCTCCCAAAAGCGCGACGACGGCGGGTCTTGGGTGCTCAGAGGCAATGCACGACTTCGGACTGGCAGGTAACGATGACCGGTGAACGTTGCACATTTCAACGTCGAACAAACATGCGCACCACTCGGGAGATGCAGGGGCTCAATCATGTTCAGCAGCCAGCCTAAACCAGGCCGCACTACAGTAATACGTACCGTAGACCAGGGAAGATCGATGTTAGCCAGAATTGTGTGTGCGGATTACTCACGCGTTTTGCTAGCACTCTTGCTGTGTTGCTGTGTCAGGCTCGATAGCCTGAGGCCGAGTTTGGAAAGCCCGGCGGCGGGCAGCTGGAGGACGCCGAGAGGAGGGTGCGTACGCGTTGTATCATGCTGTGGCGAACAGCCCGGCAGTGGCTTTCCGGAGTTGTCTGATCTTGGTGTGCCAACAGCCTCGCCTGCACCACTGAATCGCATACTGTGCGTCCGTGCCCGCGTGCCACATAAGCCCTTCGAAGTGAACAGTAAGTACTCTTCGTGAAGGTGTGAAGGGACTGTGATGGAAGGGGGCAGCTCACGGCATGGAGTCACACCGCATCCCATTGTATGCACGATGAGATGGCAGACCTAGCGAACCACACCTCGACGTCGGACATCCATTCCCACACGGCGAGATCATTGGAAGGCCGAATAAGTAGTACCGTTCCAGCAGCTGGGGTCGCCGCTCCGCGCCGTGAGCGACGGGCCGGACGTGGTAGCGGTGGAACAAGCTGACACCGCGGGCAAATCAGTTTGTATGGACCCCGAACATCCTAAGAACAAAGCAAGCGGTGGAGAACCTTCAGTGGCCATGTTCGGGGGCCAAATACAGCCCCGAAAAGGTTGGATTTTCACCGGAGAATTCAAAGTTTTCGGGGATTTTGACCGAACATGCTAAGAAAATGCTTCATTGTCTGAGCACGCGTCGTAGATCCTTGGATGATTTTGCGTATGATAGGAATCTTTGAACTCCGAACATGCTCCGTCAAGGTTCTCCACCAGCCCGAGTGTTCTATGGATTTTCGGAGTCCGAACAAGTTGATTTGCCCGCGGTGTGATGGTGCGCCTTCGCGCGGGCCGCCTAGTACCTGTGTACGTCTCGTTCCCAGGCAAAGGCCCGGGAATGCCAGTGCCACTCGCGGAGGACTTTGGGCCTTGCTCGCGGGCGGCAGCATGAGTTTCCGCTGTCACGGTAGCGCTGATGCTACCGCGGCCGAGTGCGTTAACTTAGTTGTGTGTTAGTCGGGGGCGGTACGGGTGTTGACTTATATATACCGTCAAAGATCAATGGTGTGCGGTGACCGTCTATGCACGAGCTTGGCTGGTCTCACCGTGCCCTCGGGATGAGCACGGAGGTCGAGGGTGTGCCAGACGAACTTGATAGAAATGCCACAGCCTGAATAGCATCAGAATACTTGCTCATCATTCGGCATGCAGCCACCCATAAGTAGGTGCCACTGGCCGCATCGCTAAGTATCCATACCGACTCTCGAGCGCCGTTCCCACCCCAGGTGGGAAGATGCTGGCTCGACACGCGGTCACCCGTGGCCTCATTGTCGCTAGAACTGCTGCGCACCGGGATGTTATCGCGAGGCGAGGACCACGGTCCACCGTAGGCATTCGGTGTCGCCCGCCCTCCGACCGGTCACCGATCACTGGCACTGCACCCGATACGCCGAGTCGGCGAGAGGGTGTTCAAGGGGGTGTCGCGTGCCTGTGCGCAGTACCAGTGCTGCAGTCCCGCACCTGTGGGCGTTTTCGCGAGTGACATCCTCCGGGCCGCACTGTGGCTGCGTGTAGGGCATGTTTGGGTGCTTGGGTTTTATTCTGTGCTTGCTCTGCAGACGCTGCCCATATACTTACGCAGGCCTATAGCTAGAAGCTCGTAGCAGCGAGGCTGATTAAAATGGTGTCGAGATACGGTGTAGCGCCGGGGGTTGTGCGCGCGTCCCAGATCGTGCTTCCTGACATCCCGGTCCAGGGGTCCGGATCACTTCTGTGGATCTGCGATCACGCCGACGCTTCCGAGGGCCGCCGGAGCTAGGCCGGGGATCTGCTCAAAGTGAACCAGCTTTTGACAACTTGAAGGCATCCTCTACAATGTACATACTAAATACTATTGTATGCCTGCCGGGTCCGCGAACAGACCGCCCTAGCAGACAAGGGCTGAACGGACTCGTCGCCACCAGGGCGGGCATCGGAATTTCGTCTGAGGTAGCATGTCTCCGGGTCTCCTCTTATGGCGGCATTCATCCCCAGTCCGCCGACACGCCTACGCGCGTCGAACGCGCACCAGCAAGTGCTCTCCTCGTCGACATCATGCGGCTGGTCGTTTCGTGCATGTATAAATGGGCCCTGCCCTCTGCGACAGCCCATTTTATCACTCCCTCGAGTTTCTACCCTTGACTCCAAGGCCTCATCGCGCTAGCACCCTAAGTTGGATCGGCTCGCCCTACAGCTTGAGAGGTCGATGCTTGCCATACCCCCCTCCCGCGCGCGCACCGACGAGACTCGATCTAGCAAACGGCGTAAAGTGCCATAAGACCGTTATTTCCGGCGGCAATGTCAATCTGCTGACTGTTGATTGCAAAACCTAATACGGTAGGCCTCCTCCTCCCGTCTTTGCGCACAGACCTTGCGTAGTATACCGCAGGGGATGGCGGAGGCGTGCAGAGAGAAGGACGGGACTGATGCCGGGCGGCAGGCAGCTAAGGTTAGAACTGGATTGGCGAGTCCGCAGTCCGCGATCATATGTACTGGTACCAGTCCATGTAAAGCCGCTCGCGTTCACAACCACTCTTCCCTCGTCGCATCGCATGCCCTCACACTCAGGCTGCTCCTAGGCGCATGGCGAAGTACGTCCCAGCCTACTTCCTGCGGCGCCGCTTCGTGCTGGCCACGGCCTTCGCCGCCTCCCTCCTTTTCCTCTTCCTCTATCTCCGCCATGTCTTCCACGACCTTGACGACGAACTCGGCCTCACCGCCAGCCTCGAGTCCACATCCTACATCCCGTTCCAGGTCCCGCCCCTCCCTCTCCCGCCGCCGCCGCCACGGACCGCGCTGCGCCCCGTGCGCGATCTGCGCGCGTCATGCCTCGACGCGCATTTCAGCCTTGGCGAGCTCTGTCTTGGCGACAGGGTTGATCCGCTCGACGTCGTCTGGACGTGGGTCAACGGCTCCGACTTCCTCCTCGCGCAGGCCAAGGAGCTCGCCCAGTCCCAGTACGCCAACGACGACCCGTACAGGCCCGTAAAATCCGCCTCCCAGGCACGCCTGTACCGGTGCGCGTCCGCCGCATCGCAACCCTCGCCTCCGTACCCGTGCTGACGCCCCGTTTCCTTCCCAGCGATCACGACGAGCTCAGGTACTCCATCCGATCCGTCGTCGACAACTTCAAGTCGCCAAAGTCCCGCTTCCGACTGCTCACCACCGACTTCTCGGTGCCGGATGCGTATGCGAACAGCATCAACCTCACGACGCCCGAGCTGTGGCGACTTGGCCAGCTGCCCCAATGGCTCGACTGCGACAGGCGCGTCGGTCACGGGCTGTGGAGGGACGGAAAGTCGGAGCTGGTCGTCACACACCATGGGCAGTTCTTCAGGCCGTACAACGGGACGGTGTTCAACAGGTGCGTCGCGTGCCTACATGTTGTATCTTCGATCACTAACGCGCCCTCCAAGTCTTGCCATTGAATCGCAATTGGGCCATGTTCCGGACATGTCAAACTACTTGTGAGCACACTCTCTCTCATGCCGTTCTTCGGGTATATTCGCTCAACGACCGCCGCTAGTATTTATATGGTCAGCGGCCCCGTTCATGATCCAGAGGTGGCCCCCGTGCTTATTCCACTGATCCACGGTGTCTGCAGAATGACGACCTCTTCATGCTGAATCCTGTGACACCCGCAACATTCTACACATCCGCGTACGGCATCGTCCTCCACCTCCAGCCCGATCTCGTCGTCAAGCCCGACCGACCCAATACAAAAGTGATGGGAGAATGGCGCTCGCTCGGCGAGAGCAACTGGCTCCTCAGTGCGTCCTCTCCTTTGCCCCCGCGCGCCTCTGCCGCCCGCACAGTCAGTCTCACCGTCCGCTCCGTTCCCCAGGCAACCGCTTCGGCGCGCGCGCGCGGCCGTACGTCGCGCACGAGGCCAAGGCCGCGGGGCTGCACCTGCTGCACGAGCTGTCCGCGGTCTGGCCGGGCGCGTTCGCGGCGTCGGCGCTGCACAGGTTCCGCGAGACGGCCGGGGGCCACGGGGACGTGAACACGATGTTCCTCTCGGCGCACTTCGTCGTCGAGCGCGCGCGCGAGGCCCTCCTGTGGGCGTGGGTCGTCGGCACGCTCGGCGGGCGCGCGGACGAGTGGGGCCCCGGCGAGGCGCAGCGCGCGTGGCGCGCGCTCGGGGGCGCGTTCGCGGAGAACCTCGCCGTCGTGGACGACATGCTCGTGACGAGCGGCTGGCGGGACACCCTCGAGCAGACGCGCGTGGCGGAGACGCTGCTCGCGCACGGCTATGACGCGGACAGCCACCTGACGTCGTATGTCTTCTGTGCGTGTGTCGTTTGTTCCTCTATGTGTGTGCCCATCGACGACGCTGACCGACGACGCGATCCTGGCAGCGTCCCTCGACGGGTACCCCTACCTGAACTTGGGCTCCGCGGGACGGCCGGGCTTCCCGTCGCTCGCGCCGGACACCGCGGAGACGGCGCTCCCCCGGTGCCGGCTGTCGTACGCGCAGTGTTTCACGGTGGACGGCACGGTGGGCGACGGGTCCAAGGCGAGCGAGGTCTTCAAGCAGCTCGCGTTCCGCGACCCGCGGTGCGGCGATTGCGGTGCGTGCTCCTCCATTCTCCTGCGCCGGCCCTGCTCTCCCCGCTGATGCGCGCTGCCCGTCGTTGACAGTGATCAGCGCCCTCGTGAAGGCGAGCGGCCGGCTCGGCTTGTCGGCGTTCCTCCCGCCCGCGGAGCGCGTCGTGCAGACGACGCCGCCGCCCCTCGACTCGGACGCGGACGCGGACGTCCCGCACCTCCCGCTCGTGGACGACTGGCAGAAGGGCGACTTCTCGCTCGCGGCGGTCATGGCGCACAGCCGGGAGACGAACGTGCGGCGGTGGACGCTGCAGCTGCTCCACCGGTACCGCTACATCCTCGGTGCGTGCGCCCCCCTCCTCTAAATCCGTATCGGGCGAGTGAGCGCGCTGACGCTGACGCTGGCGCAGGGTCGACGCCGATGATGTTCGAGCGCGTGGTGTCGGGCCCGCAGGCGGCGGCGACGGTCGCGCGGATCGACAAGGCGCGCGAGGCGGCGCTGCTGTGCGTGAACGACGACGTGTCGCGGCCGGGCCAGGACGCGGACGTGAGCCGCGTGCTCGCGAAGTGGTTCGACAGGAGGTGGGGCCGCGCGCCGGCGTGGGAGAGGTAGCAGCGAGGGGGCACTGGCGGCGGCAACGGCGGCGGAGGCGCGGTGTGCGGCATACGCGAGGCGCTGCTGCTGCTGCCCGGGGCGGGTCGCACGGGGGATGGGGATGAGGGGGCGGGGAGCCGCTAGTGCCCGGGTCTGTCTGTCTGTCTGGTTGACTCTGTCTGGCTCTTGTCTGTCTGTCTGTCTGTCTTTTCGTGTGCCTGCCTCGTGTGTCGGTGGTGGTGGTGGTGGTGGTGTGGTCTTGCGAGTTGGCCGATAAGTTATTGTATTTTTAGATGCAACGCTGCTTGTTGTTTGGATTCATAGCTGCTTGTCTGTGTGCTGGTTCTTTTAGTATATGTAGGGCCGCTGCTGTTTAGTAGTACTACTGGATAAGTTACCCGAGTAATATGTCAGAAGATGTTATGCTCAGGGTGGACCTGTGGTGCCCTCGATTGTCTTCTGCGTGCAGGATCGAAAGTGGTCTTTCTGCTCGGGACATGTTGCAAGCTGAGCAATACCGAGTGGCACACTACTCAAAGTGCCTGGTCGTGTGACGTCATGGGTCCGACGCGGCGTTGAATACCGCACTTAAGTAGTCGAAGTGGGAAGGCGGGGGCTTTGGATCCTAATATTGCCGAACAGCGAACGCCACACGCAGTACCACACCTTCGAGCCGCCGCATAATAGACCCGTCCAAGTTATGTCCCAGTGTTGCTTCATGCTCAGGCTCCTCATGCGACATTCCACATCTAGGGCATATTGACTGGCGCCCTTCTCGTGCTTCTGGGTGTGAGCTCGGGCAGCATGTCTCCGACGATCGCTACTCAAATTCGCGCGATTCGTCTGGTGTTTGACGGACAGGTTCAGTATCGGCAATGAAATGCAGGCTCCATTGCTTTTGCAAGAAAACAGCTCAAGGCGTAGCGTACAACTCGTTAACATGCGTGCGGGGCTCAACTGCCAGTCGGAGGCATGGCCGGCAAGGTGTCGAACACCATCTCGGATGGAGCCAATGGCTTCTCCCACTCTGCCCAGGGACTCATCAGCTGCACTCGACGTATTCGACAGTGCGCGCGAGACAGGTACCGTGTGCATTTTTCCAAAATATCTCGATGCCTGGCTCGAAGGCGTTCCCGAACAGCGCCAGCTTGACGGCGTAGATGGTGGGCGTCGCGTCGGACTCCACCCAGAGCGGCGTGCCGCAGTCCCCGCAGAAGTGGCGAGTGACTTGTTTGCCGGATAGGTTCGTGCTCGTTGGTTGCTTGTACGCCTTGGGCTGGCCTTGTACGACTTGCAGGGCGGCACGGTCTACCTTACCGGCATATGCGAACACTGCGTCGATGGAGGGATGATCAGGCTGATGATATGGTATGCTGTGGGAACCGAGGTACGTACGGCTTCCTGCGAATGTCTGACAGTCTTTGCAGTGGCAAATGCCTGCCTTCGCATTCTCGCCCAGACCGCCGACAATGCACAGTCTTACAGCGCCGCAATGGCAGCCCCCTGTCGGCGAAAATGGATTCAGCACACGGCAGTGCGGTTTAACAGTGAAGCCACCTTCCTTCAAGGTTGCTCCTCATGAGTTGTGGATGGGTGGAAAAGCAGCGTCTCCGTCGTTGAAAGCCGGCGGTGGTCATGTATCCTTGACAGATCCTTTGACGGTATCACCCGAAACTATCAACGTACACCGTGGTTGCATAGGTCGTTCGCCCATGTGTATGCATTTACTGTCACGGCATCCGACTATTGACGTAACTGAGGGGTTGAAGGTCATGTCGGCGAACCATGTGTTCCCCCTTAGCTGTCAATAGCAGTGTACGAGCGCCCGCTATTGTGACAGCAGTCTTCCTATTTCTCTATTGTTTGAAGATGTGGTAACGTGGTATTGTGTAACTGAGGCTGACCTCGATCTTCTGTTTGCAGCGATGGAACATGATGCGTGGCGATAGATGAGAACCTACCTCTTCCTCCGGGTACGCCACCAGTGCTTCTGAGTCGGACCAACCTCTCAAGGCTATCGAGCTCGGGTCGTAGCCTATTCGCATCGATGTCGAGCATGTGCCTGCATACAATTCGCCCCGGTGCCGACGAACAATTGTACGCCTGCGCCTGACAGTGATGCGCAGTACGTGAAGCTGATTCGGTACCACCTATCGTCACAACACTGGCCGGCATCACGAAGTTCGTTCCAGATACCCACGAATCGAAACATTACCGCAACGAAGATGTTGAATCATCAATGCCTATGCCACTGAGTCTTCAACTTGGGAATATATTTTGCCTTGCCCCGGTAAGCTGTTCGCATCCGAGTCATATTGCGTAACATAAGAGGGCCCCGGATATGCCATTGACTCGCAACTATCGTTGCTGCATTCATCCCCCGTTTCTCTTGCACGAATACTACCAGTGGGAAGCTGAATTGTGAGTCCGAGATGTTTTCAATCATGATCACAGTCGGAATAACGGCACCAGCAGGCTTCTGATTTCTGCGAGTGAAGGCCGCCTCTCATTGACAACTGTTCAATATCACTGTGTACGAAGGCTTTGGTCGAGCGCGGTAGGCAACCCCGTCAGGCCCGTTTGCGGCTTCAAGAGCTGTGAGGTTGGGTCGCGACCAACAGTATCTATGCATGTGTGACTTCGTAGATGTATTGTTCTATAAGAAGTCCACGATTGTTCCGGAGTAAGAAGCACATATCCTTTATTTGAATGGATCCATTCTGATCCAGCACGATGTATTTTGAAATCTATTACAACAGGACTAGGGATAGGGCCTGTTTCAATAGGAGCGCCAATCTTGAGTTCAACACAGTCCCCCTCCAATATCACCCCCACTGGCAAGTCCCTCTCTGTGCCACCCTCTTCAGAGCCGGCATCTACCTCTTCTATAATTCCCGCTAGTATATCCAATACCAGCAACCTTACCACCACCCCGCAATCCGCTGTCACCAGTAACCCGTATTCCTCTACTGTTCCAATCACGGTTGCCGTGGGTACTTCTAGTCCCGTTCCCTCATCTTCGCGTACCCAACATCTTTTCCCAATGGTCGTCGGAAGTGCACTCGGGAGTAGCAATGCGGGATTGCTCATGCTGTTCCTTGTTATCTTCTGGTGTCGAAGGAAAAGGCACTACAAAAGGAATCACCAAGCACTTACTAATGGAACTTACGAGACAAATGAACGTGACACACATCATAACCGATCCCCTACTACGTCAATTGGAGCCCGGATGTTACATACAGTGTTGTCGCGGCGACAGTTCTTGCCACCATCCATGGGTCTTTCCAGAGACAGAGAGCAGCAACCGCAGCTGTCTCATCAAATCTCAACTCTAGATGTGCCACCCTTACAGATCGCTGCTCATCTGGCCCCAATTGACGTATCACAGAATACACATGTCGTCACAGAGCGACCCAGAGATGATACATCTTTCCTCATACGCAAGAGTCTTGAGCAGCATGTCACTGGCACCCACATATTGCAACAGCCAGCTCAGGTGGCGGTTGTGGAGTCAGGGCGTGAAGATGCGATCTCGCATTCAAGTTCGAACTACGCATCCATGGGACATGATGACAATACTGGCTCGCTGTCACATGGGGATCCACTGGCAGTAACAAGGAGGATAGAGGCTTTGCAGATGGAGATCGCGAGATTAGCATCAACCGTTCGGGAAGCGTTACTAGAGGTAGAGGTTAATGGTGCACGCGGGCCTCCTCCTGCATATGCGTATGACGAGGCAGACAGTCGCTAGGATGCCGCAGCTCGAGAAATACCTGTTACTCCATCTGGTGGCCAATGTCTACCATAAGAATACTGTCAAGTCTGCCGACTCACGGTATCTTACAAGTATACACTTCCCCATTGCCAAACGGGCCAGTACAAAACCACTGCATTGAACGGGGGATGCAGGTCGTAAATAACACTCGCTCTGATGAGTACTAAACACAGACCGCACGATATTATTGTGCTCATCAACAGGTTTGCCACAGAACTATCTGTTTAAATTCGAGATGGAGATCCGGATGCTCGTCAGAATATTGTTCCCCGCTCAGCCAGACGACGGGCTTCCATAGAGATGGAGGCATTGTTACTGTACTGTCCTGTCTACTGACTACAGTAGTTCAGATGCCCCGCGTCTCGCAGACAGTTATAAGCCACTGCCTCGCATATACGGAACATTTGATACGCCTACAATTTGGATCCAAGGTGAGCACAAGACTCCGTGCGGCGAATACTACTGACTGACCTTCGAGTCGTGAAGAATATCAGGTGGTATTAAGTTAGCGTGACAAGCCACGATGACCGCTAACATAGGCAGCGTTAGATATTGGGTACGGCCACATCGGCGAAGTCTATCCTCAACTCTTTCGCTGGTAGCAGTTCTGCCATGACGCCATGCACCATAGCTCTAACCAGCGACGGCTCGACCACTTCTAAGTCCCTGGCTGCTGGCGCATCTGCGGGTTCTGTCCCAGGTATTGTTACATCCGTGGGGCCTGGTGGACCCTGGCAACCCAGATAGACAACGATCGCCAATGGTCATCGGGATTGTCGCCGGTATCTGTACAGCGGTGGATATCGTGTTGATCATGAGCATCTTTTTGCGACGGCGGAAGCGGCGCGGTAGAACGAACGCAGGCCAGCAAGGGGCTAGCTGCACTCGTAAAAACGCCCCACCTCTCGCCAGGTTGAGAGGTTGACACCATTGATGGCCAATCTACCGTCGCAGAGCAGAAGACACGGGCAGTATCATTACCTTCCATCGTATCACCGCGACTCACCGAAGACTCCAACGACGAGGAGCAACAAGTAACCGGACTGCTGGCCGCGTTGCCACTGCGACGCTGTGATACTCTGACCAACGAAAATCAGGAGGCAGGCTCTGACAAGGACGCGCTGATCGTGACAGAGCGGGACGATCTGTCTCGCCGAATACGTGATATCGAGCAGCATGTCAACGAACTCCAGGTATCACACCCGTCCACGTCCGCAGAATGCGAGACGGTAGTTCAACCAATTGGTACATCGGCGCGGACGATACTGGCAGATGGCGTTGACTCGCAGTCGAATAGAAACTCGGAGATGAGGAGGCAGATAGAGGCTTTGCACGCGGAGTTGACGAGATTGAGGATTCGAGAAGCGATGTTGGAGGCGGAGCTCAATGGGCCAACACCTGCGTATGAGGAGGAATCCCGTACATGGACTTGTGCGGTCAGGTGCACAGACGCTGATTCATTGTAGGTAGTGGTTCAGACTTTCTGAGAGCGTTCTGCCAGGAGTATACTAGGGCCGGTAGATCTTGTGGGTCATATGGATATCTCATACCATTATGTAGGAGATCCTGCTTATACCAATGAATGAGGGCGGAAGTTTTTAAAAGCTTGCATTTACCCATCCGAAATGAAGCAGACCGAGAATTTCTGGCGACACTAGATAGTAATCATAAACTTACATCGCAGTAGGATCATGGTCCATTGCAAGTATGCCCTCCATTTCCTTGCAATGCGCAAGCCGGACAATACGAAGGCCAATGGATGCCGATGCATCGCAATAGTCTACCATTGACCCTAGGCGCCAACCGAAAAAGACAGACTCATACCGGCACGGCTTGTGCATGACCACTGTCTTGCCGCCACCTACTGAGCCAGCTGTACTCGCCCTCCTCCTTCCCCAGTGCCTCCTCAACGTTAGCCAGACTCCGCGCAAGCCACTCCTTCTCTTTCGCCTCTATCTTCACCCATCCCCGCCCATCCTTCGGGAGCTCCATCTCCTTCGGATCAGTCTTAGTCAAGAGCTCCTTCAGCTGTGGGAGTATCTGACGCGCGACGGTGAGCGACTGGGTGGTGTGATGCTTGAAGCACGCCGCGGCGAACATCGCGCAGCAGATGAGGTCGGACGAGATAGGCGGGAGCCTGTACACGCCGAAGAGCGCCGCGACGGTGATAGTATCCTGCAATGGGTACTCTTTGTATAGCGAGTGGAGGAGTCGTCGCGCAGCGCGAAGTGAGACGAGATCGAAGCCGTACTTTGGGTGGTCAGCAAAAACCCGGAGGGCGAGGTCGGGACACTTCAGTTCTTCGCAACGGCCTAACACACACATCATCTAGACTTAGACTGTGGTTATGCAATCTAAGGACTCACGAGCGAAAAGCTCCGCGTTCTGTGCGCTGAACACACGGTTTCCCTTCGTGTTCCTCCACTTTGGGAATAACTGCACGACCGCTTCCATCTGCTCCCTTGTCGTCGCGAGCTGGAACAGATGTTGCCATGCCGCGTTGCGCACTTGGGGAAGCTTTTCCTTCGGACTGGGGCCTATCCGCAATGCCACGAATTGCAATAGCTCGTTGAAGCGGTTCAGACGTTCCTCCGGGTCCAACTTGCCACCACGTGCGGCAGTATCGGCTGGCACTGAAGGAGTGGCGGCGGCCTCCTCCATTGCATCCTTCTCGGAAGAGAACAGCTCTTCAGAAGATTCACCTTCTGCGAAATCGCCGAAGAGGTCGCCCGATTCCGGTACGTGTGCGTTTTTCTTCTTCAACGCTGGTGCCGGCTCGGCCAGTCAGCTTGGAGTAACGGTATGACTTGAGCAACGTACCAACTGGAGTCTGGTGAATCGCACGACTTACGCATGATCTGCGTGCAAATGCGTGGGCGAGACTAGGCCGGCATCCTCGCTGTAAGTGAATGAAGAGGCTCGCCATCGCGGACAGTGTGCTCGGCGCTGCAGCTGGATTCGGTGACAGCGAAGGGAGCGTGCCGCCACTGGGGCCAAAGCGTCGCAAATAAGTACGCTCTGAAATTTAAAACTTGTTTTGTACGCTGCTCTCCTTCGACTCCTCTCACGATCTCGAATTCCTCGGCCCATTCGCTCATCGTTCGGTCTTTTCATAAAGACAGCGTCAAACACTATCACCTTCTGTAGTTATCTACATAGTGAGGCTGCTATGCGAAGCAGACTTGATGTGAAGTCGCTACGACGAGGTTGATTGACAGTGAGTCAGGCTTTCACGCTACTTGCATGATGAGCTATTTGCTGTGCACCAGTCGGAGTTCACGACGACAAATTCCCTGGTCCTCTATATACGCTTGAGGACCCTGAACATGTTCTATATATTGTGCTCTTCTGGATTTACTGAACAACAAGATTCTGACATACAGTTCTCTTGCAGGGGTTGAATGGCGTTAGGATATTTCCTATCAATAGGTCGGTACCGGTTAGTCTTCGTCCCACATCCATATGTTAGTGAGCAGTCTCTTTTTTCAACTGTACATCCTTGTATACGATACCACTTCGGACTGCTTACCACTCCCAGAATTCTCTCATTTCTGTGATTCATTGTCGTATTATACATCTATAATATACAGTAACAACTTTGATTCTACACTACAGTGGGTGCGCTAACTCCCGGATGCAATGCGTCGTATGTTCAACGGCATCTGATTGCCCATATGTGGTTCCGATCTCACAGCTGGGCGAGTGACGACGCTGCGAACCCGTCGTTCAGTCACGTAACAACCAGGAGCGGCTTGTGTAGAACACGTACTTAATCTTCTTCTCGATCTGTATTGTCGGGTCTATCGAGAATTCTATGTCGTGCAATAAGACATACAAGAAGATTTTGATCCTCCAGCCATCCGTCAGCCCTTCATCTATAAAGGTTCAGCGAAAGGACTCACTCGTTGATCGCGAAGCGGAAACCGATACATGCGCGGTTCCCATTCAGCGGGTTCCCATTCAGGAACGTCAGCATGTTCCCCCACAACCCTGGCGCCCCCGCCCTCTTCTGCCCCCTCCCAGGCTTACCTTCTCGCCTTTCCCGCTCCTCAGCCTCTTCATCCGACCAATCTCTGTCCTCGCCTCTCACGAGCCACCGTTCCGGCCGGAACACCTCCGCGTCGCCGCCCCAGACCTCCTTGCTCTTGTTCATCGCCTGAACGGGCACCGTGATGATGTCGCCCCTCCGCACGTGTATCGCGTTGCACGGCCGCCCACGCCGATCGAGGAACGGCCTAGCGACGGGGACGACGTCGTCCGCGCCTGCGACGCGCATCGTCGACGTGACCGGCGCGTGCAGCCGCAGGGACTCGCGCACGACGGCGTCGAGGTACGGGTGATCCAGGATCGCGGCGATCGCCTCCGCGGGCGGCGCCGACGAGGGGAAGGGGATAGAGCGCAGCTCGCGCCGGAGGCGCGCCTGGACGTCCGGCGCGCGCGCGAGGGCGTAGAGCGTCCACGTGAGCGCGGCGGAGGACGTCTCGTGCCCTGCGGAGAGGAACGTCGAGATCTGGCAGAGTGTCTCTTCCAGGGACAGACGCTGCGATGGCACGGAGGAGATGTTGGAGCGGATGAGGACGCTCAGCAGGTCCCGCCCGGCGGTCGCGTGCTCGGTCCCTGGCGTCAGCTCTGCGTTCGCGGGGAAGGGCGTGGGTCGGGTGTGGAGGGCGGCGGCTTGCTCCTTGGTCGCTTCGGCCTGTCGTTTCTCGATGAGCGAGAGCCCGATGCGGCGCATCGTCTCGCGCGCCTCGCGTTCAACTGCCCCTTCCCTCCGCTGTTGACATCAAGTCGTGAACACACGTCGCTCTGTAGTCGAAGCAAGGATACTGACGAATCTCCGCAGCGCTGGGAACCACGCCTGCAGGATAGTCATGACCCTAAACTTGCGGGCCGAGCTGAAGATGACCCCAAAAGCACGTGCGAGCTCGTTCTCCTTCTCTACCTTCTCATCATCCTTGACCGTGGAAGCGAGGGAGCTAAAGCGGTACCCGAAACCCGCCTCACCGATGACGTCTAGCGTCGCACGGGCAAGCCACGCGAGAACGTCCACTCGTGCGGAGCTGCCCTCGGACGTCGAGCCTGTCGTGCTATCCGGCCGAGTGATTGAGGCATGGTTGTTCTGTCCTCGGGCGGTTGTCTTCCCAGGCATAAAAGAGGAGAAAGGGTTAGGGAGGACGGAAGTAGTGATTGCAAATGCACGGTCGCCCTTGGGTGCCTTGGATGATTGTATGACATGGAACGGGTCTGAAGGAGCGGCGTGGCTTTGAGAAGAGGAGGCTATATCAAGCCAGATATTGCGGAGCTGCGACATAGCAGGGTCGTGAGCACAAAGTATGCGCACACAGGCTGAGAATAAGGTAGTTGAAAGGCACGCACCTCCACGGCCTTGTTCCAAAAAATGGGGCTCAGCGATTTAATGTGGGCTGACGTGAAGGCGGGACCCTGTCACGAACGGTGAGTTCGCAGCTCTCCCTGTTCAATATACGATAATAAAAGGAGAATATATACTCGTGATTGTGAGTTGTAAGCCCGAGGACGGTATTATAACCAGCACTTGAGCAAGCGGTAGACGAGGCGAGCGCCATGACGCGACGCGTATACACAAGCACGTGATCGCGCATTCGATCGAGGGGTCACCAACTGCTTGGCGGGTGTGCCCCATCGCGATGTCTATCGGAGGAAGCAGTGAACTGGCAGTTGCGAGCGTCACTTACCAGTATCTTTCGCTAGATTTGTACAAACCAAGAACGAGCGGTTCAGCTATGGGCCGTCCGCCGAAGAAAGGGGTAGATCTACCTGTCTCCGATGGTCCTCACCCTCGACAGTGAGCAGCCCGTGTTCGCCGGCCGCCATGTTCGACAGGTTGTCCCGCACAAAGTCGGGCTTCGGATAGTCATAGCCTCGCCCTAGTATGTGTGCTACGGCGACGGGGTCCGTCGTCATGAGCCGCGCCCCGCCCATGAAACCACGGTAGACGAATGTAGTACCGTACTGCTGCTCCCAGCGGACTACGAGGTTAGTATTCTCTTGATCGTGCATCTCACGAAGGTTTCCCATGAAGAATGACGGGGAGGAGGGCCCTCGAAGGTTTCGCAGCGGTGACAGGGCTTGCCGGAGCACCAGGAGCAAGAAAGTCGACAGCGCGTAGAGCACAAGCCCCGCGCCGACGAGGAGCGATGAAGAGAGGAGGTCATGGAGCATTGCTACGTCTACGGGATTGGACGGGAGCGAAGGCGGAGGTATAAGAGCTGTGGGCGTGGCGAAGCGGAGCAGCGATGCACGTTCTCATGGATTGGCAGCGTCGTTACTTGGGTATTTTGAGGAACGCAAATAGGCGCGAAGATGCAGCGACGCAGCTGGCGCCCTAGGCCAGCTAGGGTAAGAGGTACAGATGCCAAAGACGAGAAATAAGGAAAATGGGAAACAGAGGGTGTCCCGGCGACCGAGAGACACAGCCAGCTGCCCGCAGAGAGGATGGCGATGGACAACGGGGCGGCCCGGTCAATGTCCTCCACGACGTTACAGCAGCCGTGGGAAGATCCCCGCAGCCCGCAGATCATCGGGCTCGGTCTCGTCGGGCGGGCATGCACGCGCTCCGAGCTGCCCGGCGTCCCCGACCCCACCCCGACAGCTTCGCACGATCTTGGATCAGATTTGCTTCCGCATCGCGAGATCTCTTCGACATCCCTCGCCCCTACCATGTGGCCTCTGAATTCACTTAATCTGTTTCTCTATCGTCAGGAAAAGATCCTCGAGGTGTTCATTCATTAGCGGACAAATGACTACCGTCAGCGAGAAATCGAACCGTGTTGACAGTAGTTGCCAGTCGTCGCTCGTGTCTAAAACCTACCGATGTGACGACGGCTGGCAATGAGTCAACGAGTCATAACCGAGCGGCCAGCGGCTCGCCTGAGAATACCGCCGAACATCGCCTCCACCGAGGCAGGCGTAGAAATCTAAACACCAATTACCAGGTGGACGCGGACAATCGCGCATTGAGCCCCGGGCGATTGAAGGTCCAATGCTCGGTGCCGTGACGAAAGTTAGGAACCCTAGAAAGTGACGCGCAGCCGAACCCCTGATAGACTCTCGTTATATAGCAGATCTGAACTCTCTGAGGTGATTTGGGAGCATTGAACGAGTGAAGAGTTAGTGCATTAGTCACGTCGGATATGTAGCAACGAGAGCACCCATACGTACGTTGCGCCGCGCGAACTCGCCTTGAGCGGAACTGGGACGATGCGCTTACCGGCGATTTCGGTGATGTAGCTATGTGAGGGCGTCTGACCGCGAACCGCTCTAGATCTGTCTGGCGCGCGATTGTGGTTGCCCCAATCTATGCGTCCCTCCTAGTAGATGGCTGACAGCCCGTAAAATCTCCTGGGAAATCAGCCGGATACGTCACGAATGCGTAGGGTATCACTGGGCATCCAAGTTGGCAGAAAGGATGGATGCTGCTGGACTTACATAGGGCACATGCCGGTGGATCCTGGTACTTTCTCGGAAGTGAGCACGAAATTTGTCGACTTCGGTCGCCTAGCAAACGTCCAGAAGCAAGTAGAGAGAAATTCACCCATATGCCCCAATTGTCCAGATAAAGCACAGACGCTGGTGATGAACGAAATGACATCGAGGGCACATATCAGCAGCTTCAGATATCGCGTACTAATGCCGGAAAGACGTACAAGAGCCTTAAACCAATGCACCACTGATGCCGCGGTGCATGTACGCAATATTTAAGGGAGTCTGCTCGCCTACAATAGGTAGATTAGCCCGAGTAGCACGGGCGAAGCAGCCTCCCTGAGCGTCACAGCAGTACCAATTGGCTGGCCTGAGCAGCGCATCCTTCACATTAGCATCTCCAGGCTCCAGCAGCACAGTCGCTGTAGCAGGAACTTTATTGCACTGTCCCGGCTGTATGGCTCAGAGTCATCGTCAGATCGCAATGAACCCAAAGGCAGTAATTCTCCGCACCCAGCGCACTGCTCGGGGCCTGATCCGGCTCCCTCGCAGGGCCTGTCTGCCGGCGGTCCGGGGCCCCACTCTAGGTTGCATGGTTTCCTCGATGGTATGTGAGATCGTCCGCAGGTCGAAGACCCCCGGATTTATATATAGGTTGAGCTGCTTATTTTTGATTGTCGATTACTCGAGCAACGCTCGGCGACAATTCCTGTTTCGCCGTGCGTGACAGCGCGATGTGTCGTGGTTTGCTCGATGAACTATATAGTAATGCGGTGAGAATTGCATGCCGTGGGTGCTACCATAGCTCTCCTGAGGTTCTTGACGGCGCGGTAGGCACGGCCACGCGGATACCTATGTACGGCAGCGGTGGATTCGCATATCAGGTCACCGCGGCGGACGTCTCGTAATGCCGTGATGCCGTGAAGGGACGCGGCAGTTCGGCGACTGCAGAAAGGGAAACGGAACGCAGAGGGAAACCCTAACGTCTGCATGTCGCAAGACGGCACAAGGGAAGGGAAGGTTTGCACGGAGACGATGGATGGCAAACCGTCTTTGACTCCGCAGTCAAGCACCGAGCCCCAGTCGACCCTACTGCTGACGACCCAGCGGGGTAACTTGAAATCGCGCCTTGTCATCGGATCGATGAGTGGGGACAACGATCGGTTCGGCAGTGATCCACGAGGAAGAGAGCTTGAGCAGGCGGAGGTCGACCATGCGACAGAGTGCCGGGCCACCTTCCCGGGAGGTCGTCTCAGGCCTCCAATCAACTTCCTGGCAGTACAATTTTCAAGTCCAGCGGTAAAGGTCAGCTGGAGACATCCCTGTCGATTATTCCATGAAGACGTCTTGCAGACTTCTACAAAGGAAGGACTCGACACATTGCACGGAGGGGATAGTTGGTAATTCGTCCTGATTGAGCAGTCACCGTTTAAAATGGTGGCCGATGAGTAGGCGCGGAGTGTGCATCGCTTGTTGCGTTCAAATCGATGAGCGAGGACAGCGGCAAGTTCGATGGCGAATCAGCGATTGGCTTGCTATGTGAGGAAGAGAAGGAACGGCGTCCGGCCATGACGCAAAGGCGTGAATACCCGCCTCAAGGGTGCTCTTAGGGCACCATGCTGCACCCTAACTCCCGGCCAAAGCCCATTTGAAGACGTCCTTTCCAATCTTGACATGCAGCTCGCGTACGTCGAAGGTCCCGACATGCCGCGTGCGCAGCGTTTCGCCAAAGTCGGCGTTCAGGGTAGGTACTAGTGTAGACGGAAAGCGAGGGATGGTAGGGAAGACATTGGCAGCGCCAAGGAGGTTTACGGTAGATGATTCCGCTGCCGTACCTTCGTCATTCGACGGTGTCAAAGCCGGTGTTGGCCCAGGAGAGGATGCCGGTGCTGATGGCGACGCTTCTGAAGTTGCCTCAGGAAAAGGGGGGCTATGAAGGAGCGCCCAAGCGAAAGAGGCGTGGAACCGAGGTTCCGCGTAGAACTCCTTCTGCTTGAGGGATTGCAGTGTAGGAACGAGGCCGTCTGACATTGACTTCAGCTTCAACGAAGACATCGCTCAGAAGTCGGCAAAAAAGAGGACATCGGAAATCACACACATGGTCGTGCCCTGCGCCGATTTCAACGGCGAGGAACGTGCGGGTTTGTTCATCGTTGGTGAGCTCCGAGAAGGAGGCAAGAGACGCATGGAAGCTGTGGAAACGTGCACCAGTGAGCAACGGCTCTGTCGCCTACGCTGGTCAGTATGACACCTCGTTGCCCGAGCTTCTGGATATGTTATACAAGATGCCAATCATGATCAATTGTGTGGCGGCGCATTGGCTATGGACACAAGATGCCTCGCGGCGCGATATGCATTCGTTCGGGCAACGAGAGGTCGTGATCCGCCCGAACCTAACTGGAGATACGACTTACGTTAGATGAGATCTTGCAATCATCTTCACAGCACGCTTCAAGTCCTCGCGCTGATGCGCTCGCAAGTATATGGGTCGGGTCAGCGAGATATGAAGTTCGACGCATGAGTCGGAAGGATCCTCGAGATCGTGTGGTTGCGTATGTGAGCTGCCTGCTTGCGGCCGGTCAGGTAGTCCAATTGCCTGCAAAGACGGCACTGATAACTGCGCCGACGCAAGCGCCGTATTTAACACCTTCTGAAGTGGTGACTTCCGCTCCACCGTGAGGGGAACGTAGACATACGCTGCGTACTGGCCCTCCACGTGTGGAGAGGTACGAACTCTACCCTGATGAAGGGCTGGGTTGTCAATGGGAGCTTTCGGTCGCAGGGACTCCGGGAGGATGGGCAGCTTTCTGGGATGCTCCCGGTGTCAATGGTATATCGGGAATAGGCCAGGCGCGCGTCTTACCTTCTCTTTGCTGGCGGCGGGGAGTTCTCCGACGGTGTTTCTTCCTCGTCGGAGCTTCCGTACTGAGCTAGGCTCACCAGTCTCTGCATAGATAGTACGCTTCAGGCAGGGACGATGCGCCTCGGTGAGCGCAGGTATATGTCGTTGGTCACGGAGCTGTAGACCAACCAGTCGCTCGCAGTGCAAGCCCGGTTCCTTATTGATCCCGTGACCGTGTCTGCGACGCGTCCCGTCGACCGTGCGGGCGCCTCGCCGTCGGTCGTGCCGTGCACCCACGGTGGTCAGCTGCCCATCGTGAATATTGCGCATTGGCCAGCATCTACAGTCGAGGGTCATCTGGGTAAAATGCGTGATGGCTTGTACGTCTCCCCCTTACCGTCATCTTTTGCAGCGAGCCGACCGACTTGTGCAGGAATGACCGAAATCTCTGGTCCGGGTGGGCCTCTGCCTGCAATCCCGGACGACTTGTCGCTTGTGCAGTTCATGCTGGACTACCGACATCCATCGCGGCCTTCCGTTGCTCAGCCAGATACGTGGTTGATTGAGGATTCGACAGGAAGGAGAGTAACTGTCGATGAGGTGACGCGAGTTTTTCTACTACCTGACTTGATAGGAACTTACCGAACGATATCGCATTATCTTGTAGATACGCACTCGCGTGGAAGCTTTGGCGAATGCCTTCAAGATCAGATGGAACATTGGTAAGTGTGAATGTTCTCTGACCTATGCCATGCTAAGACCATCGGTAGAGGAAGACGACGTGATCTGTATATTCAGTCCGAATCATATCGGTGTGTCTATGGTGCGAGGTCGCGCACGGAAACGCCGCTGAAGGATCGTGTTGTTAGACTATCCAGTAACCGTATGGTATGTATATAAGAGTTCTATGTCGTGGAACGTGTTGATGAAACATTCCCAGGGCAGCGCACAGATTAGGAGCGACACTAACGTAACTACCCTCCTTATATCCGAGTCCTGTTTGCCAAAGACTCACAGTCTCACAGCACGTCAAATCCTGCATTCACTGCGGTTGAGTTGCAGTACCAATTGAAATTAACTAAAGCCAGAGCGGTTGTTGTCCATCCCTCGAACTTGCACGTTGCGCTCGATGCCGCCCGCGCTGTGGGCATACCCGCTGAACGCATTGTCCTCTTCGACGTGCCCGGCATTTCTATCGGTTCGCAGGCGACGGTCAGCGAGTTCGTCGGGGAAGGAATGACGAAGCCATTGAGCTTCACGGAACGGCGGCTGCAGCCAGGCGAAGCGAGGACGAAGCTAGCGTTCTTGAGCTTGTCGAGCGGAACGACCGGCAGACCAAAGGTAGGCTCCCTGGACTTATATATCTGATGTATGACAGAGCATGCACACACTTATAGGCTGTCTGCATACCCCACATCTCACCTATAGCAAATGTGATTATGATGGCGCATGCTGCCAATCTGCAAACGGGGCCTCTGGAGAAGAGGTCGTATAGGCCAGGTGATGTCGGAATGGCGTGTGAGCCCGTCTATTTCGTTGTGTAATTCTTCACAGCTGATCTGACTCGTTACAGTGTTGCCCTTCTATCGTGAGTCGTTTTCCGAACACTCAATATTGGCATTGAACTGGATATCTGCAGATATATACGGCTTGGTGGTTGTCATGCATTTCGCGATCTTCTACGGGGTATGCTCGGGCTCCTACCTCGGTACACAGTGCTCTTACGGCTGTTCCAGATGACGCTGGTCGTGATACCCAAGTTCAGCTTTTCTGACATGCTCAAAAGCATAGAGCGCCATAAAATCAATTACATCCCGTAAGCGTAGCAGTCAGGTCATCGTTGACCGTCGGCTGACTATCCGCAAACAGGGTGGTGCCACCAATCGTAGTGCTACTCTGCAAAGTGAGCGTGTTAGAAGGTTTTTGAATTCCGCTGACTTCTCGCACGACTTCGTAGCATCCGGATGTCTTGAAGTACGACCTGAGCTCTCTTCATGCTCTGAAGAGCGGTGCAGCACCCCTCACCGCGGAGCTCATCAAGCAGCTCAGCGAGCGCTTCCCGCGCATGAGCATTGGCCAATCTTACGGTGCGCCCTTTCCGGCCCATCTCCGACAAAACTCTAAGCGAGACTCCAGGAATGACGGAGACTTGTACGACAGTCACCTTCCCGCAACTAGATATGCACATCGGTACCCCCGGGAGTGCGGGCAGGCTCCTCCCTGGAGTGCGCGCGAAGGTGATCGACCCCGATGGCAAGCTGTTGGGATATGAGCAGCCGGGGCAGTTGGTCGTTTGGAGTCCGGCCAATGCACTGGGATATCTAAATAACGCCCAAGCGTGAGTCTAATTTTTGAGGGAGGGTGCATTGCGTTTCGTGCTGATCTCCTTGCGATAGCACGAAGGAGACATTCGTAGATGGGTGAGCATAGTCGGCAATGATGAAGCAATTGATTATGCTGATGGATCGTAAGATGGATATACACCGGTGATGAAGTCGTTATCAATGAGCAGAAGGACATCTTTGTTGTTGACCGGATCAAGGTGCGTGTCAAACCCTTGGTGCCACGCAGTTGTCCCCGTCTTATGGCGCAATGCTCAGGAACTGCTGAAGGTCCGCGGGTTCCAAGGTTCGTGCCTTCGCCCGTATCACGCTGTATTCTCTTACTAACATGTGACGTGTAGTTGCACCTGCGGAGCTCGAGGGGCATCTTCTCGACCATCCAGACGTTACGGACGTCTGCGTTGTCGGGCTCCCAGACGAGTATAGTGGCGAGGTTCCCCTCGCCTTCGTCGTCCCTACTATGGCTACAGTGCAGCGCATGCAAAAAGATCCCGAGGAAGAGGCACGCGTCAAGCTGTCTATCATGAAGGTGTGTTTTACCATACATCCCACTACCTCAGCACGCTGCCCATCTCTGAACAGCCTGGGCTCACTCCGAGACTTCTTCCATAGCATGTCTCCGATGCGAAGGTGAACTACAAGCAGCTCGCCGGCGGCGTGGAGTTCATCGATTCTATCCCGAAGAACCCTAGCGGAAAGCTACTCCGCCGGTTCTTGCGTGATCGTGCTCGGGAAATGCAAGCGGCAGGCAAGCTTTCGAGGCCAGCTGGCATGAAGGCTAAGTTGTAGGTAGAAATGCTGATCTGCGAGTCATACCTGCGTGTATAGTCCCGTTCGTTGGCACGACTTTGCCTAGAGATCCTATAGAGGATGTACAGTAGAGAATCTCAGATCCGGTGACCAGTGACACTAGTTCAATGGTTGTGCGCGGCGAAATCCAGCTTGACCGGCTCTTGCAAATGTGCATACATGTCTGACGACCTCACTTACCGCGGAAAATGGAAGTTTCTTATGCTGATGTCTTATGGTTGCCTTGTTTTGCATCTCATGGTGCGATTGCTAATTATTGTCTTGAATGACCGTAAGAGGAAAGCTGTGGTCAGAAACCTAATTAGTGGTCATTTGTCATGTGAGGGCCATGTAACGCCCGCTCGTGCGGTGGCGGCGCCAGCACCTCTTCACTGCCGACGACGACGACGACAACCTCATTTCTCGACACTGCGCTGCTTTACGACCGGCATTCTTGAACCCATCTAGTCTCTCTTTACTTTTTTACTCAATGGGCCAGTCTGTGTCTAGATATCGTCCATCGCGCTCACCTCAACCTGTCCGTGAAGATAACACGCCTCCCGAGCCTGGCCCTAGCAGCAGGCCGTCTCCAGCAGGCTCACGAACCGCTTCTTCCTCCGCGAGCAAACGTTCTCGTAGATCTTCTCTACGGCGCAGTCTCCTAAGCTTCGTCCCGCGCTCAGAGTCATCATCGTCCGGACGAAGTTTAACACCGTCGTCGAGTGCCGAGGGTGGCCAGTCTCTGAAGAAACGATGGCGTTCATCGTTTGCAAGACGCAGCTCAAAGGCAGCGCTGCCTCCTCAGCTGACAGAGCTACGACAGGACGATGTGCAGGGAGAGGCGGCCGTGGAGGTCGGAAGCGGTCGGGTGGGGCAGCAGAGCACGCCTGGTACGCACACAAGCCCACCAATACCTGACATCATCGTATCGGGCGAGCCTCCTCCAGAGGTAGAGGTTCACGCCGTGCCCGATGAGCAACAGCCAATTGATGCGGATGTACGGGAGTGGCTGGGCGAACACGAAAGCACATCAAATGATACCGCGGCTGGGACAGACAGCGATATGGTCCCAGAGTCCGCGCCTGCAGAGCCAGAGAATCACGTCAGCGACGATGCTACGCCCGCCAATACAGACTCGTCTCCAGTATCGACTGCGCCAACCCCGGACTCGCCGCCGGAAGTCGAGGCGCCCCCGCAGGCGCCGCGTCAATTCCCGCCCCCGGGGACGCTAGTCGTCGTCCAAGGCGTTGTCAATACCACCGATGTTCCATCCTCCGACAACGCTGCATCATCGTCTCGACGACCATCGCGCTCGACAACACCCCGCCCGTCGTCGACCGCAGCTGGACAGCGCTCAGACATCGCATCTCTTCCTATCGGTCGTGATGGCGAGCGGCATGGAGGAAGAAACAGGCTGTCCTCATTCATTAATCGCTCAAGGCCACCAACTGATTCTCGAGCGACAGAGCTGATGTCGTCCAACCGCGACTCTGCTGTCTCCTCAGATATGACGTCCAGTGTCACCAGCCACGATATTATCTCTGGGGAGGAATCGTCCATCGTTGATGACCAAGACTCTGACCACGACGATGGCGATGCGCACCCAAGGCCATTGTCTCAAGGAAGCATTGATGTGCTTGGTACCCTGCTGAGGTGTGCCGACAAGACAATACTATCTCCGGACAGTAGCTGACATTTCCTTTATAGCGTTGCCGCAGCAGCTACTGCTGCTTCACTGTTTTCTCCAGGATTCGCCTTCCCCGGCACAAATAGCGTGGGCGGCAGTAGTCCGGACGCAGCACGGCCAATGTCACCCACGCCGACCGCAGGTCTGGGGAACCTCGCAGGATTGGGTTCACTTGCCGGATTAGGGATTGACCCGTCTGGTGCTAGTGCGGCCCCGGGCCAAGGTGCAGCACAACCACGGGACGGCCGCGACCGCATCCGGAATGTCTGGGAGAGCGTGCGTGATCGCCTGGGGCTCCATCGCGGACAGTCGGACGGTGGTGGTTCAACTGAAGGCGACAGCACGAGCGAAGTCCGTATGCGCCCAGGCGACATGTTCACTGAGATGGCGCGCGCTCTCAATATTGGCCTGGGACTCGGTGATGGGAATGTTCCCAGCACGCGACAGACGGACGGCAACGCCGAGGGGGAGTCGTCCTCAACGGGGGATGGCACTGACGCTGCAAATGGGGCCACTAGCGAACGCGCAGAGCGGCCACCGCCCCCAGAAGACAGTTTCGAACGATTCCTGCTCAACCTTCAGGCGGACCTCCGTACAGCACTGTCTGAAGACGGCGCTGGTCACAGAGACTCGAGGAGAGAGAGAAATAGTGTGGCATCCACTGCCCCTTCTACATCTGCTTTCTCGGAGGATCACCAGCCCGTCGCAGGTCCCTCTAGTCCCCGCCGATCCACCGATTCTGCCCCCATGGCTGACGCTACAACTCAGACATCGGGGAGTCCTGCTGCAGAGGATGACATGCCTCCTCTTCAGGATGTCTCCGATTCCGACTCTGATTCTGACGATGATGGCTCTGACGAGGAGGACGAGGAGGCTACGCACGACGATCACGCAGAGCACTCAGAAGTACCTCGTTCGCCTCGAACACCAACACCAATACCTACTGGTGCATTTCCCTTTGGACCTGATGCCCGGCTTATGGGTGACGGCGAGCGGAGACCACCTGGTGTCAACCTATGGCGGTTATACCGCTTCGCACCTATTCCTGCATCTCATACAACTGGGCATGCGGCGGGCACGAGCACAGCTCCTACAAATCCCTCTGACGCCCAAGCCGCTCCTTTGCCTGAGGCACCGACCACCGCTGACGAGCCAGATACCGCGTCCGCCACTGACACTGCACCGGATAGCTCAGAGAATATGGAGAGCAACGCAGTGCGGGCAACGACACCCACGACAGATCCGAACGCGAACGTCGTGGTGCCTGTCATCGTAGTCGGCCTCCAGTCCGTCGACATGAACCGCGCCAACGATAATGCACATACGCCTGGCCAGGTGGATGCCTCCCAGACTCAGGACGACGCGCGGTCGTCGGAGAGCGAATCCCGCTCGTCAAGTGAGTGGCGGGATTCCCCCACCCCTGGAGCAGGAGCCGGCGACAGGCAATCGCGTGGGAGATCGTGGCAGTCGCGTGCGGCGAGTGCGCTCAGGGGCTTGCGCCCTGGACGTCGGTCGTCGCGGAATAGGCAGAATAGGGACTCGGCGGGTGCGAGGACATTCTTGATCTATGTCATTGGAGGCACGTATATCCTGTTCGAGCACATTGACCTTTGTTGACCGAGTGCTTGAATAGGTTACTACCCACCGAACCACCATATGGTCACTGGCTCAGATAGTCTCGATTCTTACGAGGCCTTGTGGTATGTTTTATGTTCTTGGCTCAGCGAGCTGTCTTCTGATCTGGCAATAGGGAACTCGCTGAGTTGCTGGGTCAAGTGAAACCGCCTGTTGCAACGCGGGAAGACATCGACAATTCTGGCCTACAGATTATTAAGTCTTCGGAGCTGTCGCGGTACGAAGGGGAAGGCCGTGTTGCCTCCAATTGCGTTGAGCGGGTAAGGCATCTCCTATGCGCAATTACGTCCGCTACTCACGACATGCGTTCATGTCAGTGCCTCATTTGCCTCGAGGACTATGAGCCGGATGAAGATCTGCGTCTCATGACCTGCAAACACGCCTACCACAAGGACTGCGTTGACAAATGGCTGCAAGTCGGTCGCAACAACTGCCCCGCTTGTCGGACCAAGGTTCGCCATACTTCGTGCTTTTCTTCATGATCGATGTGTTGACTCGTTCCGATAGGGCGTCTCCACCGCTGGCGACTCGTCATCCTCATAGTTGTCCCCATCAATTCAAGCGCATTGTAACATAAAAGCAACACGTAGTTACCGTCTCTCCTTCCCAGTTTCATGGACACTGTCTTTAAGGCTGCTCTAGTTTGCATTCGTCTAAGTACGTTTCGTCTGTAGTTTCGCATCGATATCTCTGCTCTCACATGTAGCGTCGTTCATCCCCTGCTCCGTTTATGGCTGATCCTGAACCGTCTTGCTACTGGTTTAGACTGGTGTTGTCAAGTATACTATTCATGATCCTGGCGAGATGGTGCGCGGTCTGCCTCATATGAGTACTGTACAATCCTATGAAAGTCTTCCTGGCTACCGTGAGAGTCTAAGCTCTAAGCCTGACTACGTTCTAGTAACGCGGCAGCCTCGCTTGATTGACGTCCCTACCACAGGCGCGTTCACGCGTGAACGTTTGAACACTGAGCAGCTTCGGCGAGCTGATCAATCGAGCTCCTTGACACAAAGCTCCGTCCTCCCGCAGCGCCTGGTCTTTGACCGTGACAATTATCAACGATGGTTTCTTGTCGGCCCCTGTGCGTATTCACATTCTACGCCAGCCTTGCGGTTGCAGTCCAGAGACCGTTTGCGGCGCGACGGGCTCACATACGCGCAAATATCGTGCCGAGTTCCGACCCTTTGCCTGCACTCGCAGATGCTACGAATGCTCATGATGCAGCTCTCTTCACCCCCTTCGAGGATCTGGAGTCCCTTTCCGACGCCGAGTTTACGACTCTGCGTCATTTTGCCTTCCCCAAACATAGCGTGAGGATCAAGAAATCACACTTTTGCGATGGTTCCGTCGGGTACGAACTTACTAGGAGCCTCACCTTATGATATGTCCAACTGATAATGACTCATGCAGGGCATACACCGGGTACATCGATATCCAGGCTCGACATCTATTCTTCTACTTCTTCGAAAGTAGGGATAATCCGGACAAAGACGATGTGATCTTCTGGACCAATGGAGGACCTGGGTGTTCCTCGTCCACCGGGCTGTTCATGGAACTTGGTATGTGGATAGCTGAGTAACATCCTGATGCGCTGTCTCCGCTTCTGAAGCTGCGTCACCGCAATCTCTACAGGGCCTTGTAGGGTCACCAATCCGGAAAACGCGACATTCAATCCTTACTCATGGAACGAGAAGGCCAATATTTTCTTCATAGACCAGCCCATAGGCGTCGGGTTCTCTTACGCTGAGTTTGGTGAAACAGTTGTGCGTGTACATCACCTGCGTGTTATCTTCTATCGCAAACGAGGTGACTTATTGCTCAATATCCAGGGTAACACGCCGGACGCTGCAAAAGATATTGCGGCCTTTGTCGCAATCTTCTTCGAACACTTCAGCAAGTTCAAAGGCAGAGGCTTCCACATGGCCGGGGAATCATACGGGGTATCCCAGCACGGTATCTGTGGCTGAATAAACGCATTATTTATTCGACTTATAGGGCCGATACATCCCACTCTTCGCCTCCGAGATTTACGACCAGAACGCAAGACTCGAAGCTGCTGGCATGACTCCCATTAATCTCAAATCTGTGATGATAGGCAAGCCATATACTATCAATATGGCGTACTTTCATTACTGAACGCCGCACGATCTAGGAAATGGATGTACCGACTGGTCAGGCATGACAGTCTCCTACTTTGATATGCAGTGCAGACCCATGTCCCAACCACCCATCATGGATATCAAGTAAGCATCATCGTGCGCTTGATGTACGTGTTGGGATGTGATACCTTTCACGTCCTTAGGTCATGTGTGCGAATGAAACAAGCTGTATGCATCCAATTGTGCTCTCAGAATTCTGACGTAAACGTGGTTATAGATCCCTCGCTGTCAGCAGATGGTGAAGAAGTCGTGCTTGGACCGATTTGATAGCATGGACTGCGAGGCGACGAATAATTTCTGCAATGAAGAGCTGTATGATCCCTTCTTCGCGACCGGTAAGATAATTATTCCTTCTAGTGACAGCACGGTAAAGAATTCCCCCCCCCCAGGATACAATCCATACGATATTAGCAAACTTTGGTTTGTCACCACGTTGTTGACGGCAATTAAGAAGCTGACAGAATTGGCTACTCAGCGACGGAGACATAGAGGACACCTTGTGTTACCCAGTTACGCAGTAAGGTTTGGTATCAGCCTGTCTGTATCTCTTCTCACCCGGTTATGGAATGCAGAGCTATTGGCCAATATCTGGACAGGCCTGACATCCGTGCCCTGCTAGGCGTTGATCCCGCAGTCAGTGCCAACTTTTCCAGCTGCGACGACAGGGTTGGGGATGCCTTCGAGCTATCCGATGATTATCTCTCCCCCACGGAACTCTACTTGTCCGCGCTCCTAGAGAGAGGCGTCCGCGTGTTGAATTATGCAGGGGCGAATGACTGGATGTGCAATTGGGTCAGTGTTTCCTATGCACCCAAAACGTCGGACGATGATTGACGGGGAAAGTCGCAGGTGGGGAATGATCGCATGACACTTGCGCTGGAGTGGAGTGGGAAGGACGAGTTCAGGTCACAGCCATTCAGTCAGTGGGAAGTGGATGGCGAAGTTGCCGGCCTGATGAGGACTGCGGGCCCGCTCACGTTTGCGACGATTGATGGTGCCGGACATATGGTGAGAACGTCCTCTCTCCAGCTGTAGTGACTCGACTAGACCAATGTGTCTCCAGGTTCCGTATGACAAACCGCTTCAGTCCCTGGAGCTGACGAAGCGATGGCTTGCCGGCAAGCATCCGTGATTTCTTCCGCGTTTCGTGTTTGGGTTATCGTCAGAAGGGCATGGGCATCCAAAGTTGTTCATAATCACATTGTTGCGATGACTTGAACACGCACTGAAACAGCATCTCTGAGCTCAGTCTCGTGTGGGGGAGCATATCGATGACAGGCTGTGCGAAGCCTATTGGGAACTCTCCCGGATTGTGGGCGGCCCGCTCGCTCAGTAGTTTACGTCGTGCTTGGGCCGTTGGACGAGGTGGTAAGTCACCCTTCTGAGTCGTATCATCATCCACTAGCTGTGAGTGCGTCTTCCAGCTTACACTCGTTGATAAACTGCTCAAGGAATTTGCTCCGGTAGCATACAGTCTTTGACTCTAAAACAGTGCTTTACACCAATGCCATGGTCAATTGTCCAGTGGCTATCGAACTCATTCGCTACCGATGAAACGTCATGCTACTGATTCACGTGATCAGTTCCCTGAGAGGCTGTGTTTTCAACGTTCATGTTCAAGTTCGGACCGCATGCGCCCGTTCACGATCAGTCGCAACCTATGTGCTCATACAAAATGATGCCCAGGTATGAGCTCCATGGGCGGTGTATGTATAATCTTTGACGCTTTGTCGGCGTCCTACAAGATTGAATTAGGTTCGGAACAAGCCGCCTCTTTACGCTCGGCCAGTGTTCGGTGTAGGTTTGGCGTAGGCTCGGCGTAGGCTCGGCGCAAAGCCACCTTCTCCGGACCAGCGCGCCGGCCCTTCGGACGGCGAAACGCACGTTTCTACCACCTACATTGAACATAGTGGCAGTGCTTCTATGCGATCATCAATCATTCTCTGATCCGGTGCTATACCGACAGAAAAAGTCAACCTCGTCAACATCCTGTCCCAATCACAAGGATTACCATACCACTGAGTACCTAAAGTGGACCATTAGTACGGTTAGGTTCAAGGTCAGTAGTAAAGTTTCTCTGTGTTCGTCGTTCTTCATTCTCCGGTCATAGCATGGCCCAGGTACACTGTGCACCAGCATCTTGAGTGATTGTTGTGTTACCATCGGCGGTCCATCGCCACCTAGGTATGATGATGTCGGCTGCTAGGATCAAGTGCCTAACGGATGCACTTAGGAGCTCGACAACGAATAGCCACGGTTTCCTAAGAGAGTAGACCGATCTAGGCAGGCGTTTGCCAGTGGACCCTTCCCGATACATAGTATCCTGGCCAGTCAACTGAGCGCTCCGGCACTCGGGCGTACATACAAAAAAATCGGCGCAGAGACATGATCCAGACGTGGGCCGCGACGCAGATAAGTCTGACGGACGTTCACTCACAGCAAAACCTCATGCACATGGCAGTTCGCACTAGTTCACCTGGGCAATGACAAGCGCGTCGGCCAGGCGTCGGCTACAGCCAGTGCGCGTTGTACATGTCACCGGGCTGCGTCTGCCTATGGAAAAATGGCCAATGCAAGAATGTTCTGTCAGACGGATCCCCTTGATTACGATCTGGCATCTGTCAATCGTACATCCAACTGCTGACATCCCAAGACGTACCCGCTGACAGTGGCTAACTAGAACTCGCCATGCGCGGGTATAAAAGGAGAGGTGTGTTGACCGTTCTCCTTCAGCTCTTCTTCCCTTTCTGAGCTCATCAAGCAGGGTGCCGGCGGTGAGTTTCTAACAACAGCAGTGGAGCGCATGCTGTACTCACATCCCCATGATATGCGTGTAGCCTTGCTTATTTGTTGACGACTCACGTTCCTTGTATCGGAAATCTTCGTAACAACCTAGTCTGTACGAGACATCATGCGTTACTCTGCTCTCGCCTCCACAGTCCTTCTGGCGGCAACGGCGGCGCCCGCGCTCGCTCTCCCAGTCGCTATGTGAGTGATTGCCCCACGTCTTACTGATAATTAACCACTGACGGCTCCACGCTAGTCGTTCAACTGATGAAGCGCCTCTTGTCGAGCGTGACCTACTCAACGAACTCGCTGAGCGCGAATACTACGGTGTGCTCGAGGCTCGCCGCCAGCCTCGTCCTCCGTCTCCCCGACCGCTGACACCATCACCTCCGCCTCCGCCGAGCCCGCCCCCGCCTCCGCCAAACACTCCTACTCGCCACCACAGACGGCGCGAATACTATGAGATGGTCGCGCGTGAGCTCGAGGATGGACTCGCAGAGCGAGAGTACTATGACGAGCTCGTTTCTCGGGCTCTCGAGGCCCGTCGCCAGCCTCGTCCTCCGTCTCCCCGACCGCTGACACCGTCGCCTCCGCCTCCGCCGAGCCCGCCCCCACCTCCGCCGAACACGCCTACTCGCCACCGTCGAAGCGACTACGAGTGGTTCGCCCGAGACTTCGACCTCGACGGCGAGCTCTTTGAGCGCGACTTCCAGATTGACGAGCTTGACTGAGTGATGCGTTGTATAGTCGTTACGTTATATTTCTCGTGTTATACGCACCGTTCTTGCGTACAGCTGTCAATGATCACTGGATTGTGATGAATCCTATGTTGCACGAGTGTCTGAACGCACGGGTGAAACGGCTTGTCCGTCCTTAGTAGGCTGAAGCCTTCAATTATCCTATTGCTTTAGTGATACAGACAGAATGGCAGATGAATGGTGCTCTTGTGCTCCTGGTGCCATGCGAGGTGCTAGACCATCGTTTTCGTTATGCTTCAATTCGCAGTCAGGCAAACATCGTCCCATGATACAGAACGCAATCCTGTGAACATCGTCATCCAGGGTCGCTACTCAGTGCTGCCAGTAAGCTGCTCGCTACGCCGCTGGCAATCCAGCGTGCAACCGCATGTGCTCAAAAGGTCTGAATTAGCATACACGCAACTCACAATCCAGCCAACCATATTCATACTTGAATAGGCGACGTTAGTATATCTGCGCGATGTTCTGAGTGAGACAGAGTCCGTCCGGGGAAACGCTTGATGCATGGCACGTGAGTGAGCGCATCCCTCGCGGGCCGCGGCTCCGAGCTGCGGTTTAGGGGCTCCCTGTATTCAATTTCGCCACAAACTGTCAGATCCTATGGGAAGGCATCCAGTACTATCGCTTGACTCCTGTGCTTACCTGTGGCTGACCCAAGCCGAAGGTTCTGTCAAACGTTAAGTAACATCGGTCACGGATGATAGTGTGATCCATTCCGAACCGTCAAGTCAATGGCGGGGGCAGGACCGTCAGCGTGAGCCAATGCCTTAGAACGACATGTGATGGCAGGCGAGGAGCAAATCAGGTACGAGGTCCTCTGAAGATATCAGTATTTTCACAGACCAGTCTGATTTGGCCGCAGTGTGCATCCTCGCATATCCATTCACATCATCCGACAACCCAAGACCCTGCGCGTCTGTAGCGTGATAACGCGTCCATGACGCGTCGACAGCCTGAGTACATATACCGCTCGCTCAAACCAAATTTGGTCGCACTTCCTCATTTTCCTCCGCGTCCTTCTATTACTCCGACCATGCCGGGCGCGGTGCACCCAGTAAGAGACCTACTCTTCAACGCTCGGACCGTGAGCGTGTCGGGGCCGGGTCAATTTGTCCTGGCTAAGGCGCAAGAAGCTCGAAACCATCGCGTTATTTACCTTCTTCGCACCGCGAACTGAACCTGGGTACGTTCGACATCAGCCTGGCCCAGTGCTTGATGTGACTCACAATAAACATAGCTGCACCGGATCAACCCTGCTCTACCCTATCAGAGTTACTGCGCTGTCAAGTCTAGTACTCCTCGTGCAACTGACCTTGTACATCCGCGCGCAGAAAGGAGGAGCGTACGCGAAACTTGCTCGGTCTGAGCTGACCTCGAATGTATTTTCGAGAGAGGCTCTGGGTAGGGCAGCAAGTGTCTCGGGCTCTGCATCAGCTAAGCATGTCAAGGAGCATGGTGGCATCGCAATCCTTGTCTTCAACATCGTACGCGCTGCGTCAGCTCTCGCGCTGCTAGGCATGTCCATCTACAGCGCTGTCGGATGCTTGGACCATGCGAGTCAAGATCACGAGCTGGTCTTCCATCTGGGCACTTGCGCTACTTACGTGAGTGCTGTCCACCCCATTATACTGTGCGTCCGCGGTGTCAAACGCAGCATTTAGCTGTACGCGTCTGTGCTGAGCGTCGCCTCCTTGCTCTTCAGTCTTGTCATGAGCATGAAACTCGCTCGGCATGTCAATTGTATCTTGTTCACCGCGTGAGCGGTCTATGCGTACCGTGGTCTCTGGCCTCTGGCAACATTCATAAAAGAGCCCATAGATCTCGCTGAGGGCCCGCTGCTATGGACTCGCAACTCTCTCGACGCTCGATCCAACTGTCAAGCTGGCATCACGTGTCGGGCATCTGACGATAGACATGCTGCGTCCTCTGGCCGACTACGATGATGCGCAGAATATGACGAAGCGCAGCATGGGTGTACGTTCGTTTGCCGAGTCTTTTTTTCTGTGCTCCCTAACGTATTCTGAAGGAGCTGGACCCGCTCCTAGTGAAGAAGAAGGGTAGATATGTCATGTGGGGCCTCTTGGGTATCTTCCGTAAGTCCACGCGCGTCCGCTTGTCCCCTATGTCCGCTAATGTGCCAATAGGAAGCGATTGGATCGTTCTGACGATCATCACTATCTTTAATGTACGTCGGAAGAGGGCCCAATCGCGTTTGGCACGGTGCTTAGACTAGTATCAAGACGGCTACAGTGTTAATCAGCCCGCCGGCGATTCGTTATATCTTGGTGTGAGCTATCCGGAGGTAGCGCTGCCTTTACACAGACTGACCTCAGCAAGCTGACATCCCAATCCCGCGGAGCGCATCCCAAACGTATCTAGTCTGATTGAAATTCAACGATGCTCGTCTCCACAAGGTCCCAGACCTTGACGAACTTGAGGCCGGCTCGGCGACTTGGAATGAAATTGGTCAGTGCTCTATATCCTGAGACTGCTAAGGCAGCGCAGTGGGTCGTACCCAAGTTCGATCATATCTGGCAGCGTACGTTCTCTCGAATTACAGCAGATGAGCATGACAATGTCCATGTTGAATGCCCTCTTCTTTCCGGAACCGAAGTTGGGTAGCATAGGTTCGGGGGCCTTTCAATGTTCACATAATCAGCGTTCAATGCTGCACTCTTCGCAAGAATGACCACATACGGTATCAACACCTAGCTGCTCCTGGGAGGTAACGCTCTTGACGCGGGCCGAGGACTGAATAAGGTAGTCGTCTACGAAAGCACATATCGGTACCAAGCGAGATTTAAGTAAGACGAGAGCAACACACGGATGAGGACACGGCTCGTCTTCTTCATCGCAGCTCGGATGTTCTTGAGGATAATGAGAGCCTGCTCGTCAGTCCAGTTGTGCAAGACGGAGCGCATCTGCAGCAGCGTGAGGTGTTGCTAGCTGTACGGCCGACAGCACGCACGTAGTAGATGTCTTGGTCGGCGGGCGCAACTTGCTCGAAAAAGTTGTAGTTGGAGAAGGCGATTCTGCCCGACTGCACCGCCTCTGGGTACTTCTCGGCCCAGAGCTAAACCACGACGTCGGTTTACGTGGTGAAGCTACGATGATGAGTTACATACCTGCTTTGCGTGATTGATGGCGGCCGGCATGTCGCACAATGTGTAATTCAGGTTTGCATTCTGCCTGATGAGGGACATGGCGTACGCCCCGACGCCACCGCCGATATCAGCAACGGTGGAAATCTTGTCCCAGGGAAGCCCTCCAAGTGAGCAAGATTAGTACAGATCATTAGGTGACACGGGTCTTCATGCGTACCTTCCAACGAAGTGAGGCTCCCCATAAGCGTTCCAAGGCCAGTCATAGCGAGGTTGAAATTCTGCGACAGTACCGTATATCAGGATTTAGAACCAGAAATTATTCCCTCGTACCTGCTCCCGTTCAGGCTGTAGGCAAAGATGGCAAGATATACATTTGGTGAGACATCACCCATACGAAACAGCGCGACTTACGACGGTGTGGAACCATTCATACACATCGACCTTCTCGTGTTCTGGGCCCAGCACGGCATACATAATTGCGGCCTTCGCCGGATCGTGGGATCCGCCGAACCGAGGGTCCGTAAGGTTCTCAAGAAGAACATTCCCTCCCTTCGCGCTCTCGGTTGCCATGAGGTCGGCTATGTTCGCGATAGGACAGCTCTTCAGCAGCGCGACGGAAAGTCGATTGTTAGCGAATGTGTCAACGTCCACTGTCGGTAAGATCGCATGTAAGCTGGATCAATAGTGGCGCCATGCTGCGCCCTTACCTTCTTGGAAGCAATAGTGTGCAGTAAGAGTCCTCATGATGCGAGACAGCTTTCCCTCGTCTATCTTCACAAGCGGCGCGAGATCCTTGACGTGCATGCCCTCAGGGTGGCCATCAAGAACGTCCGCGACGCCAGCTTGAACGACGACACGGAGGCAGTTGGACACAACGATCTGAGCTCGCTATATAATCTACGTGAATATATACCTTTCTGACGAATGCTAAACGCACGTACATCGACAATGGATTGGCCCGGAGGTGCCAGAGTCGCGCAAAGCTGCTCGCAAGCACCTTCCAAGCTCCGGACGGCCCTTCTCAAAGCAATATTGTCGGCATTGGAGAAAACAGACTGTTCCTTCGCCGACGAAAGGGAGGGAACGTCCTCCCCCTTGCTCGCATACGCGGCCAATGCGTCCTGCGTAGCTTGTTGAATGATGGAGAGCAATGCACGCACTTCAGCTTGGCCAGACATATCGAATGATGATGGATGCTGGGCAGACACGTGTGAGTTAACCGGCTTTTATAACTCACGTAGTCGTGCAATTGCACCGTTGCTACCAGAAAGCAAGGATTCAATCCGGCCGCCGGCTCGTTGCCCAGAAACTGGCAATGAGGTCAGGCGGTATTGGCACCTCCGTGTCACTCTTGACATCGAGAAGCTAGAATCGCAATGACAGCTGAAAAACGATCCTGTTTTGCATATCCGTGTGCTTCTGTCCGGTCGATACGCATTTTCGTCATGATGATGATGCTCCAAGACCACCCTCGACATATGTTCTTCCGACTTCTGACCACTGGAATAGGTGATCGTATACTGCTGGTTCGAGCCTGGAGCCCGCAAAGGCAAACTTTCGCCATGCAGCTGACGGCGTTGCAAAACATGAATTCTGGGAAGCACTACGATCAAGGCACTGGAATCAACAGTGAGAAGGACTCCGCAGGTTGTACATTATACGCGACACTCAAAGTCTTGACAATAGTGTCATAAGGCTTGTTGCTGGTAAGATATGTACAGTTCTTCATGTACGAGACCTATTCCAGACTGTCGATGAGCGCACGGGATGCGTCTCCGCAGCTTCAAACTCAGAGTACTTACAATACGCGGCCGTGTACACGCGTCGCAACGGCATACCTGGCGCGTCTCCTTGGTGTTCCTAGAATCTTGGTCAGTGAACTTTCGTGACGTACATAGAACCTCTCCAGCAGTCGTACCTTCACACTTGGGCAGAGCTTCGTCATAGAATGCTTTGAACGGGCCGAAACCCCTACGAAACGAGTAGTGTTAGAGCCGACATAACAGTCGACGCGGTCTGCCCATGCCAGCAGCTGGCAGGTAGCTGGGGAGAATGTATATCACTGTCAGCTGGGGACTAGTCGTTTTTCCAGAATGCTGCGGATCCCAACCGGCCCGGGTCAGCATAGGTCAGGATGGTGGTTGAGCAGGTCTCGGATCTGCGAAGTGCAGAATCACTGGACATAGTACAACGCCGTGCAACAATATACCAACTGGTTCCACAATGATAGACTCCCCCGTAAGAAGTATGACGTCGGATTGTCAATATCCAGTAAGCCGTGAACAGGCCCGTGCGGCCTAACCACGCGTGGTGGGTTTGGCGTCGCCTATTGAGGATTTACACGTAGAATACGGAAAGCATGCGAGCCTTAATCGTCGGACACTGTGGCTGGTCATCACAGCTATGACCGAGCTATGACAACAACAGACTGAGACTGTCTTACCGTGCCATATATCCGCTGAGTCACGTGCATCGATCAAAAGCAGGAACCGAGATTACTTATCGCTGTCTTTTAAAGTAACTGTCATCGTCTCGAGCTCGTATTTGCATCTCGTCCATCGACAGTACCGGTTGTACCGCAGCTGGGTTGATTCCCTCAAGCAGCCCTAACCCCTGTGGATCTTCTACGGGTTGCTTCATGACTCCGAAGCCCGGCGAATCATTGCAACGCGGGACATTTTACAAGTAAAATGTCAGTGGCCACCCGCTCGCCGAACTTGGTCCTTGGAACGCGGATATCCACTCTAGTTCTGTCAGTCTCTTTTCCAAGTATCTAGCCGCTGTAACTACAAAGTACAGGTTTCGCAATTTCCATCCAAGAAAATCGGGTTTTTGAGCGCCTCGTGTTGCGACCCAAGCATGAGGCTCATGCACCCCGCACTCGGGAGATTGCATGAAGACCACGTTCTCGGGCGTATTGTCAGTATGATAAGTTTCTCACATTCTGACTTCAATGGCACTGTGATTGTATGCTCTCCATAGGACCTGTCAGGTGTTGTCGTAAATGTAGGTAAGCTCACCAAAAGCTAATTAGACTAGCTATCTCATCGCTGCTCTGTCTCTAGGGTGGTGGCTCTAACACGCGCACTTTGTCGGAAAACATCTATATTTCCGTATTGCTTGTTGTCTGCCTGCCGGTAGACAAAGGAGCGTCGATTTCGTACGAGTCCGCTTGCCGACTGGGTGCTCGAGGCATTACCGGAAGTCTGAGGAGCACCAATTATATACCAAACTGTTTTTCCGCGTCTCGGTAGGGTCACCGCGCTTCTCCGGATAGCAAAGGAATCTGGACGACGACCTTTATATCCTAGGTGAGCGGTCTCAGGCTGACTTGGTCGCCGTATACCATGCTGGGCGCCAATGACTCGTGGCTGTCAGTGCTGAAAGAAGCGCTCGCTTATTGTTACCTCAGGAAGGCCCGCACTATCGTGACATTGCTGCACTTCCTTTGATCCCGTCTCTCCTGCTCTTTTGTTTGTTGTTCGCCACGCTCTGCTTCACTTTTTTGTTTCCGCGGACGGCAACCACGCATCCATCACCCACACGTCCCAGAAAGGCAAGTTTTCCCAAGTTTGTCGTGACTCCTCGCTTCGAACGTCGACCGGAACTCTCCACTTCCGCGTTGCTAACTGGATTAATTGTCTCACTGTGACGCCTCTGGGAGATGTGATCATGTAGCAGGGCATCTTAAGGCAGCCTTTGTCTCGCCCGTCGGTCTGCCACTTGGACCCACCCCTGTACAGGGTATGATATCCCCTCCTACCGTCCTCTTAAACCCCTGTCAGGTCTTGACGATCGCGCAGGCCGAATCTAGAGTTCAGACGGTGATCAATACATACAACACGAGTGAGCGATTTGCATCCGAGTGACGTGGTGGGATCGGACTGAACCGCAGCGCTGAAGGAGAGGAGAGATCTTGGACGCTGCCAGCCAATGAGCGTCGTCGTACCAATGATGCATTTGCTGTACTGCGTCGCTGCGTGGAAGTCGTGGAGAAATCCTTGATCAAGATATGTATGTTCCTCGGCGATGAGGTGCTGCAGAACGTAGTGGCCATCGTAAGTACCGTGCACCCTTGTCGCTCATTAGGTCTGACCTTTGCCGTTCAAGGTCATCTGCGCTCATTTCCAAAGGGAGCTCTATGTTGCATCTCTCGAGGACGAAGCGTCTACCCACTACATCCTCCCACGGACGGTCATGGAGTCCATGTCGACCTATCTCGACTCTGTAATCGGCAAGCTGTGCTACGTCCTCATGTGGCTCCAGACGGACGAGAGCAAGCACTCTATCCGTACGGTGAACCAGGCTCTCCGCGACATGCACGTTTCGCTGAAACACTACTACTGCTATCACGCCTGCCGCCTTGATGCCACCCCGGACGCATCCGTCTCTGAGTCTTCGGGGACACCCACGCTGCCCGACTGTCGGGGACTTTGCGAGCCGTGGTTCGGGATCGAGAACTGGCCTCAGAACAACGACCATTGGCAGCGGATCGACATTCCCATGGCCGTGGACTGTGATATCCGGGATAGGAATTGGGTGCCTATGTCCGTCCCGCCGGAGGAGCACCTCGAGCGGTGCGCGGAATTGGGGAAGCGGCAGAGCATACCTCGTAGCCATACCACTTCACCACTGCAGAGGTTTCTTGCCTTGCCTTCGCGGGACCCCTTGATCGATACCCCGCCCACTTCGTGCCGCCGCCCGCCAGTGGCATCGACACCGATGGACCCGGGCCATGTCTCCGCTCTACCTGGAGCGTTGACGGATTACACGTATGACGCCGACTGTTCACGGTCATCAAGCTCGTCTTCGACGTCTTACAGCAGGAAACGCCGCCGACATTCGGACGAAGCCTCACCCGGCGAACCGAGTTCCGCGGTTCAGGCTTCACCGCGCCGTGCTAAGAGGATGCGCCGCCGCTCATCTTGGCCCTGCGCCGTACCCGATGCAGGAAGAGCGATCCAGCGCCGACCGGCGGCGTCATCGCCACTGAGCACCAGTTACACGACTTGCGTGTCGTCTTCGTCACCGGAGGACATGGATGTGGACCGTGACTGGGACATCTTCGACGAGCCGCGCAGATCGGTCATCATGTCTGGAGACGAAACGAGTATCACGACGTCAGGTGTTTTGGACGAATGCGAGGGTTCGGAGCGCGACGCTCATATGCCTACGAAGGATCTTGAGACCCCGTCGCTGTCCTGGTCCGACGTCGCCCCCGATAAGGAAGTGGATGCCTATTCTCCAAGGCCATCCCGCTGGCTTAGAAAGTTGTGGAGGCTCTTTGACTGGCGAGGTTGATGCCATCGAGAAAACGTCTTGAAGCGACAGGTAAGTAGTGGGTCCTAGCCGGTCTCATGCCTCCATGCTTAACATGATATTAAGGACTCATCTGTCAATCATCAGGCCTGCAGAACCCGTTACGACCGCCACATATCCAGCCAATTGGCCTTGTCTCAGACGCCTGCTAAACACGCGTCATCACGCACCGTGCTTAATGGCAATGGCAGAATGGAGACCTTTGTACACCCTGCGGGAGCATATGGCACGTCCGGGGTAATCAGCATGCCGCGATTGGTAAGGGCAATTCGTGAGGCGCACCAGCGCCGCTTGCGTTGGTCATGCTAGTCAGTCATCAGGTGTCCTCGGTGCATACCGTCGGTACCGTTATGTTTGTGTCTGGCTGCGAGCATCCGGATGTCGCAGTCGGGTTTGCTGTCGTGTTGTAGTAATTAGTCGTATGTACCTATGGCCTTACGGTAGTAATCCTATGTTCGACTATGCTGGAGCTCTCGTCTCCCGCCGCTCGCATCGCTGTGAGCAATGTCCGTTTGGCGAGTGTGTACGCTGAGTCTGGCGCGACATAGATTCGAATTCAATGCTCGGTGTACAGAATGGTCGTTATTGCTACGCGCCCCGTACGTGGCTTGCTCCACACGTTAGTCAGGATGAAATATGCAGTTGCGATTGGCTCGATAGCGAGACAGTTTGAGCGGCCCATTGCACATTAATAAAAAAATAGAGACTAGAACACCTTGCGTCGAACTCCGATGTGTTATCCCGCTTGCGCGACCATTTGGTCTATTTTCGCCGCTTGGCTCGCTGACGGCATCATCGCGTGAGGCATATATACCATGCGAGGACCAACCGGAACTCACCCATAAGTGGGCAGGCGGAGCTGAGTGCCGTCATTGTGGCTGTGATCTTCGCCAAGGCTGCGACCACCTTGCTGTGCTCGTTCTCGACGATCTGCAGCTCGTCTCCAGCAGAGGAGTGCCCTACTTGAACGGACGCCGACGCCCATACCCCGCGTAGCCGGACCATCTCAGCGATCAAGGCTCGACTGACGGACGTCCAAAGGATCTATGCGGCGTCGTCCACGTGAGCATTCGACAGTTGAAAGTGCAAATGGGAAGCTTACGGCGAATATAGGATTGACGAAGGTGACTTGCGCGGGGTTGATAGCGTCGAGCGCCAAGGTGACGTCCAGGGCGGTACCATAGTCCTTGTTCGCGATGGGCGCGTCCCCCTGGCGGAAGCCCTTGTGCAGCTGGATCGAGGCGACGCACGCGAGCGTGTGGACCAACAACAGCTTGCTCGCCGTCTGCGGGTCGGGCGCCGTCTCCACCGGCGCGAGCGCATGGGCGAAGCGGTCCACCAGGCCGTCGAGGTTCACGAACTCCGCCGCGAACCGCTCCGCGTCTGCAGCCGCTGGAGCGTTCGCGGGAGCGGCCGGGAATCAGGGTACGGGCGGTCTGCTTGTCAGCGGACGGGCGCTGCGGGGGGCGGGCGGCACGGGCTTACTGGAAGACCACTGCTTGGAGAGCATCGTCGACCGCCCGAGGAGCGTCGCGGCTTTCGCGTAGAGCGCCGCGCGCGACGCGCCCCCGCGGTCGTTCTGCGGGTTCCCGCGTATGAACTCGTCGACGGTCTGCGATCCCCGGACGCCCGGCGGGAAGCGGCCCTACGGTCGGCGGTCAGCAGGAACCCGGGGCAGACGCGGCGATAGCGGGCACGCACGCTGGGATAGTCGTCCGCCTCCATGGGCCAGGGCGTGTCGATGGACGGGCCGGACGACGCGCTGAAGCGCGCCGGCACCTTGCGTGCGTAGGCCCACATCTGGTCGAGCACGTAGACGTGCCAGAACGCGCGTACGCGCTCGCCCTCCTCGATCGCGTCGTTCGGCGGCGGCAGGTCAAAGTCCATGGCGTGGAACGACCCGGCGCGCGGCTGCGCGTGCACCGACCGGATCTCGTACAGCCGGCAGCTCAGCGCGAGCGCGACGGCGGCGTTGCAGTAGTGCAGGCCCTCCATCATGTGGCCGGTGGCGAAGTGGTAGTTCGCCAGAAGCACGTTCGCCTGGATCACGTGGATCGTCGTGCTGGCGGACATGCTCGCCAGGGTGCTCCTGAGGGCCTGGACTGCGCGCGCGAGGTAGAGCGGTTCGTAGACGAGCATCGCGTCCGCGTTCAAGAAGCGCACGCCCCACAGATAGACCGCGTTTGTGAGCGCCGGGGGGAGCGGCGCCGCCTGGCCTGCATCGGCCTGCATCGCCATCTGCATCATGGCGAGGAAGCGCGCGCGGTGCAGGAAGAAGGCGACCTGATCTGCATGCACGAGGAACGCGTTCACGCTGTGATCGGGGGTCAGCCTCGGCGCCGGGTACGAGTCAGCGAGACGAACATCATGCGCACCGCTCCTGGGGAAGGATCAGCGATTCCGTGAAGCTGCGTCGGTTGGGTGACCGAGGAGCGTCGGACGTAGGCATTTGACAGCTCTGCCACCCTAATATCCCTTGGTGGCTGTAGATGCGAGGCAGAGCCCTCCGACGCTGCCGCTCGTTAGCAGGGGTAGTATGGGTCCAGGCAGGGAGGCTACTTACTTGAAGGCGACGTAGGCGGGGACCCGGGGGAGCCGCTGAGGGCTATTGGGGTTGAGCCCCTCCCCGAGGCTTCTAGCTCTTCGACCCGCTCTTGGAGGCGAGCAATCTGTTCTTCCAGCACTTGCTTGCGGCTGGGTCGCGGGCCGTCAAGATACTCGCATTCGGTCTCCCTATGTGCGCGGATGCAAGGACCACAGACCGGTCTTCCGCCGTCACATTTCTGCAGAGGCACGACCGTGAGGACGCCGGGGAGGAGGGAAGACGACAAGTAACGTACGTGTTTGCGCCGCTTGCAGCTCAGGCAAGCGGACCCGCGAGGGGCCCTGCGCTGCTTGACCGTCGACGGGCCTGCCTCTGGTGACTCGGATGACATGAGAAAATGGACGAGTACGCTCTGAAGCCTGTAGTAGGAATGACGCAGGGTGCCATTCCTTAAAGGCCCGCAGTGCGCGGTCTGCGCAGCCGAGTATCAGGTCAGCTCAACCAGGACAGATCAAGGCATCGAACGTCTGCCAACGGTCCGTAGCCGTGCACAGCAGTTGTGTTGGTACGAGTACATGTAGCACATGGATGGGAGCGGAGAGTCGGGACCGCGCAGCCTTACAGGTGCGCGAAGTCGGTGCTGCGGCGGCGCTCGTTGAATGTATACGTTCCTAGGCCTTGTCATCCACGTACCACCGTCCGAGTCAGGTTCAGCCCCTTGTCGACGGTAGCGCGTTGGAAGGCACTGTCCCTGCGGCCAGACGTCCTCTGATTGCTCGGATTAAAATGGCAGTATCTGAGTCGGGAAAAGGCTTTCGTTCTTGCAACAACCTGCATCAAAATGGCGCAGTGAGCATTGGTACGCCGATGTTTCGGACACGGCCGAATGCGAATCATAGACATTCGACGGAGAGGTGCGACGTAATTGATCCAGCAGCTGCGAAGAGTCGACGTGGTAAGGACCAGACCTGCGCGCGGCAGAGTGTATGCCATGGACATCCAGGCCTTGTTTACGCTTGTATGTATCCTACCGTGCCGCCACAAGACTCATAATCAGCGACCTCAGTCTTCGTCTGCGTCGCACTCCGTACGAAGCAGATGCCAGTGAAGGAACAAACATCATGGTCACTCACTTCGTTCATTGTTGCGATTGTCGGTGAGCTCAACGCCCTGTCTGTAGGACACGCGCCCTCACAGCAGCTCGGGACGGACGCCGTCGGGGGGCGTGCTTCGGAGCATGAGGGACGCGAACGGCGTTGGACGGTGGGCCGCAGCCGAGCAGGTGCTCCTCGACGCGGACTCTCAAGATCGATCAGCATGATCACCTCCGAGGCTCGATCGCGCAGCACACCCGCCCACAACCGGCCTCTCTCTCGTTCAGCCTGCTGCGCATCGTTCCCGAGGCCTGTCGGAGAACGAACATGACGAACGAGTGGGTCCACACTTGCACCATTGACTTATGGCCTCACCCATCCCACAGAACAGAAGCCGGTCCAGCGCCCGTCCCAACCGCCTCCGCAGCACCCACTGGGGTCATCATACGCTCGGGCCCGTTCCTCGCCCTGCGCAGTCCCACGCTTTCAGGCCATGCGACCACTCTACGTTCGTCTGCGGCACAGTCGTCGACCCGTCCCCACTGCGTCGCCCGCGGTATGACATAACAAGTCGCGCTCGGCTCACGGCCAGAAGCGTCAGGTCCATATCAGGAGTCAGCTCGTTTCATTGTTGCCATGCGTTAGGGTCGGATAGCGTGTGGCTAGCAGAGAACGTTGCGTCTGAGTAAGTGCGCAGGTTTCGAGTCGTAAATCCCCGGTGCGTATGGACTGCATGTCCTAACAATACGGACATGAAGGCGAGCTCCCTATTGTGGCTCTCCGCTGATGGGCAGTCTGCGACAAACGACATCGTCTGGTCGAACTATGTGCTCAAGTCTCGATCTCACACTCTGACTCACCGAAGTCGGCACACTCGTCTAAATCGTCCCCTTTAGATGACTCGCTCCGATGGACTATCAGCAATGGTCCTCGAGTTTGACTTGGCGGTGTCACCAGTTTCTACACCATCGAGCGCCAGTACTCCGAGAGGATCATAGTCAAAAACAGTTACGGGTTATGCCTCTCGCTAGTACCATCGATAAACCGAGCTGCACCGAGTTTGTTCACGAACACGGGTGCGCCGGTTCCTCCCCTGTACCCATCCCACTAGACACCGCAAACGTTCTCGTCAGACCATCATGTTCCAACACAAATGTGCAAGGCCCTCGTAGTCCCTCCGCTGCGCGCCGACTGTGACATTCGATCAGTATGACCTTCCTGACTATGCGCAGGACCAGAGCCTTTCGCTCTATGCGTCCACGGGCATCGCGCGCAGATATCAGCTGTGCGACGGGGCACAGGTCGCCGTAGTCCCTGATGGATGGGCGCCGCACAACAACGACCCAAACGGCACTGCAAACGGCCGCTCCATAAAGTAACTCGCAAACCCTTCTCAGTCCAAGTTGACGTGAAGGGCCGCGCCAAAAACTACTTAAAGGCGCAGCACACGCTCGCGAACTAGTTCCGAGTCTGAGCTGTCAAGCGCAGCCGACCGCACCGAGGGCTCGGAACGTCGCAGCGATGCGACGGCCGCTGAACTACCAGTAGGCCTAGTGATGTGGACGAGCGAGGCATGCAGGAAATGATCTATGTCGCAGTGCGCACGCTCTACCGAAATACATCACATCAGACGTCCGTGCGGATAGCAGCACAGGCAAGTCAAGAAGTCCCACTTGCACCGCTGGCCATGGCATACAACGTCTCCCTGTCCCCGCTCTCGTCAACGAGCGCACGGAGCATGCCCTTTTCGTTCTTCACCAGCTCGCTGGGCCTCCCAAACTCCGCCTGTCCGACAAATATGTCAGCACTCGCATCGACGATCAGTGCGAGCCGTTCACGTACAATCCGGCCAGCGTCGAGCACCATCTGCAGAGAGACCGTGGATCAGCGGCCGAGTCAGTCGACAGGGAAGCGGAACGACGCACGATCTTGTCAGAGTCCATGATCGTCTGCAGGCGGTGAGCGACCGTGAGCAATGTCACGCCCTTGTCCAACTCTTGCCGCAGCGATGCCTGGATCACGGCGTCGGTTGCGTAGTCTGGGGACAAGTCAATCAGACCGCGTCAAATGCCATACCGTGTTCAGTCAACTCACCGATCGCAGACGTCGCTAGGTGGCGGCGCGGGCCGTGTTCAGCCGTCTCATACTGCCACGGGACAGGTCACTCACCCTCGTCTAGAATCAGCAGCTTGCTCTGCCGTACGATGGCCCTCGCCAGGGCCAGGATCTGGCGCTGGCCAACGGACATGTTCGTTCCCCCGCTCGCGATCGGGCTGTCGAGCGTGATGCGGCCCTCGGTCATGTCGCTCTGCAGCGAGAACAGGCCGGCGGACCGGAGCGCGTCGTTCAGGACAACGTCGTCGTACTGCTGGAAAGGGTCCAGGTTCTGCCGGAGCGTCCCGCTCAAGAGCTCTGGCTGACGCTAAGGTCAGATAATGCGGAGAAGCACACGCTTGGCGCCACGTACCACTTGCGGGATGATGGTAATGCTGGATCGGAGGGCGTCTAGGTTGATGCTGTCGGTAGGCAGCCCGTCGTAGTAGACCTTGCCCTCAGTAATGATACACCGCAAGAGGGCCAACGTCAAAGAGCTCTGCGCATATGGGGTCAGCATCAACAGTCTGGTGTTGACGGCCTGAGACTCGCCTTGCCGCTACCAGTCCGGCCGACTGCTCACAGTTAGCATGCGCGGGTGCAATCGAGCTAGTTAGTGCTCACCGATGCCAATCCGCTCCCCCGACTTCACCTCGAACGAGATCTCGTGCAACACGCGAGGTCCATCCTAGGCCATCTCAGCTATTGACGGTATGTGAAAGCGGACGACTCACAGGAGAGTATCGAGCGGAGAGCCGTTCTACTTTCAGGTCACCGCTGGCCGGCCAGTACGCAGGCGGGACACCCTCGGGCGTGGGTTTCGGTTCGTGCTCGATTTCGAGGTACTGTTTGATACGTTCGAGACTGCAACTTTGTGAGCAAACCCGAATCCGAGCGATCATGTATCTCGCACCTGTTGCCTGAAAATACAGCATTAAGTTTATCCAGGGCTGCAATGCATTTGCGAGCACATACCTGAAACTTCCAGTTCGTTGAAGACCCTTATCCACCAGAAGATCATGCTGCTGAAACCAACTGCACCCGTGTCAGACGAGGAAGTGGACAGTGGCATTGAAGCATTCTACCTGCCATGTTCAGGGAGAAACCGGTGTTTGAGGCAGTGATCGACTTCCCGTACACCAAGTACGCAGCCAGAGCGGTGGCGTAGACAGCACCGAGAGCGTTGATACGGATATCGACCCAGCTACAGCACAGTTCAGTTGCACCGCTGATGAGATGACGATGGACAGCGTACGAATTGAGACAATAGAACGCTCTTGACGCTCGGGTGTATCGGTTGATCCTTACATACGATTCCTTCTTGAACGCCCCCTGAGCCCCGTATGCACGAATAGAGGCTATCAACACCTTCAGTCACCTCATTATCAAGAAGAGCAACGCGGCACATACTGAGACCCGCAAAGGCAGCGCCGAAGTGCCCGAGGACTGGGGCCTTAGCGTTGCTTCGCTCACGCTTTACTGCCAGCTGCGCCTTCATGTAGATCTGACCGATCCAGCCGCCAAGAGCGGCGATGACGACACCGGGGACGAGGAATATAGGTGAGATCAAGACCACAGCGCCGAACTTCATGAGCATCTCCAACGAAATCTCCGTGAGGCTGCTGAACCATCTTGCTATGGAGCTGTCGACTGTCATGGTGTCATCGCGGCCTGCCGATATCGATAGCAAGGACGCGCACCTTCTTGTATATCCTGCGTGCATCGGGCGATGATCCGAGACGCCGGTGTCTTGTCAAGCCACCTATAGAGAAGGTCATACCTACATCACAACAGCGACGAGTTTGACGTACCTCAACGTAGTCCCGAGGATGGAGGAGATGAGCTCATTGTGGATGGTCCGCGATGCCCTGATCGAGCCGTATGTGTAGACATAGAAAGCCGTGGCATAAAAAAGGACCGATATGATCATGATCGACCCGTATCCGCCCAGGAAACTGGAAACGAATCTAGTAAGGTTATGGACCAGCTGGACACAGCAAGGACATACAATGTTACTCTGACCTCAGATGCAGGCATCTCGTCATACTGCCGAGCCCAGTATCCCAAGAACCAGGTTTGTGAGACAGTGATCACCTCATATAGGATGAGACCACCGATGAAACTGAACCAGAACATGGCCTGGCGATTCCCACCAAGCCCGTTGAAGTAGATTTTCACTGATATACCGGTCAGTGCTCGACTGCGAAGGATATAAACCAGCGACCTACTTGCTTGCCAGCCCACATGCCCGGCTGCTATTTCTTCTTCAACCACCAGCTTACCAGCATCTTGCCTCGGTGGCTTTGGTCCTTGATCGTCCACAGTAGTTTCTGCTTTCTCAATCTCCGCCTCCTCTTTGGCAACCTCCGCCGCCAGCTTCTTGTTGTTCTCAAGGGCATTCGCAATAGAGCCTTGGCTAGTGATCCTCCCATCCGTGCCCAGCGCCACGACAAAGTCGGCGATCGGGCTTGCCATCGACACGTTGTGCGTCTGAAACACTGCTCAATCATGTCTAGTTCCAAGTATACTAACTAGGACTTACGACGAGGAGGACCGTACGACCACGTACAAGGTCGCCCTTGAAACACTTGTCCACGATCCATCGCGACGTGTGAACGTCGAGAGCAGCTAGTACCTGGCGCAACAGCTAAGTCTTCACGCGTCATGTATGGATGACTAGACATGAAACTCACGTCGTCCAACAGCAGCGTATGTGCTTTGGAATAAATAGCGCGCGCAAGAGTGATGCGAGCCTGGAAGAGATGTCAGCAGCTAGCTCATGTTGTCATGCCTCCGTCAGTATACCTTCTGACCACCGCTGCGGCATGACCAGTCAGGAATAGCTCGTGGTGACAATGGGATTTTGAGACTACCTGAGCGTGATGCCCTTCTCCCCTACCTCCGTCTTGTCTCCCGCAGCGAATAACTCCAAGTCTCGTTTCAGAGCGCATTGGTCAAGGACTGTGATAGGTGTGTCAGCCGAAACGTACGACAGTCCGCCTTACTCCATTATACCTTTGTTGTAGCGTTCCTCATCAAACGGTGCACCAAAGAGAATGTTGTCCTTTTTTGACATCAGCGATGGCTCATCATTCTGTCTGCTGATAGTGAGCTTACCCTGATCGTTTCATTCTGTACCCACGACTCCTGTGCAGCATAAGCAACACCTCCAATACGAGGAAGGCTAGAGAACGAGTCCGGACCCGCGGGCATGTAGTGCATCTCGCCGAGCAGGGCCATCAGTAATGAGGTCTTTCCCGATCCAGTTGGTCCAATGATAAGGTTGATGCAACCCTTCTCGAAGAACAAGTCGCCATCGATGCGCAAGGCAAAGTTTCGCCTTCCGCTCCCTGGGGTGGAAGCAGCCGAGCCACTAGTTGCACTCGTCCAAGAGAAGGACGCATTGCGAATGCCAATGACCCCTTCCTGGGGTTGGGCAACGAATTGGTTATGAATCTCGTCCGGTTGCTCAGAAAATCCGTCGAGGAGCTCAGTCTGTGGCGAATTGCATTCATATCAATAACCGCATTGTTAGTTCAAGGTGAACACGGACCTTCTGCAGGAAACCGTCTATTCGGTCCAGCGAGACCTTGGCTGTGGTACACATGTCAGCTCGGCCCTCTGCTACCGGACTCAACATGGGGCCAACCTTGAATCAATGCAGGAGTGTACCCAACAGCCATATGCAGAAGATGGCTGAAAGTTTCGAACACTAGGTATGCATCAGTCTCGAAACATCAGGACCGAAACACCAGGACCAACTAATGACGTACCCGTGATAGACGAAAAGACCACAGATGCTGTACTGCGCGATGAGGTAAGGCCGCAGTACGTGTAGAGATTTCTTACCCGTAAGGTCGCGCTTCATTATCACCGTCTAACAAATTGCATTAGGTCTGTCTCAATGTCTTACGTGCTCAAAAACAAGGGCTTACAAATGTCGCGTAGGTCACTATCATGGTGATCAAGGGTATGACATGGCTGGCGAGAAGCGAGGAGTCAATATGGGACGCCGAGAAGTACTGAACACATACTTGATGTTACCGTTGATGAGATTGAGCAACTTGTTCTTCTCCACAAGCTTCAGTTCTTCTTCGCGTTTCTCGGACGTTTGCGCAGCGACCCTGGGCTCCCAGCCGAACAGCTTGATCATGCGGATGACGTTCATGGCTGCAAGAGTGGGCCGTTAAATCAGCATTAGAAAGGGATTGTAACGATGAGGCTGACTTTCTGTGGTAGTCTGGACACGCGCATCGGTCTGTGTGTAGAGGTCAAGCGGCCGGTACGTGCGAGGTCAATGAAACAATAGTGACCTTCTGCATCTTCTCCCTCTGGTATTTGCTAGTGAGCGACATGATGAACCCTGGGATGGGGAACGACAGGACGATAGAAGCAAGCCCGACGAATGCGCTAGAACCGCAATCAGTCACCAGTAAAACACTTGCAGCACGGAAACTACCCACCTCCATCCTAGAATTGTATACAGAAACCAGATACAGAAAACGACCTCAATTGGGAGCTTCACCACTGCACGAGCCGGTTAACAAGTGGCAACGACAAATCCAGAAACCTTCACGTACGAATCATCAAGAAGTCCTTGGACATACTGATGGAGGCCAGATCGGACGAGATCAAATTGTTGATCTTCCCGACGACGTTCTGGCCTTTCTTCTCCTCGTCCTGCGGCTTCTCATCCTTACCGAGAACCTTGTTCGCGTCGGCGCCCTGCGACGGCGCGGGGTCTGTCTGAGCGGCCTGCTGCTGCTTGCCCTTGCCTGCGGAGGCCTCGCTGTTGCCGTTATCCTGGGCCGTCTGGGCGGTGGTGCTCGACTCCGCGACCGACGCCGTGTCAGGTGTACCTGCGGCAGTCGTGTTGCCGCTCTGGTTCGGGGCGTCTGAGACATCTGCCTTCATGCGCATGCGCAGCGCGTGCTCGAAGACAAGTTGGGTGATGATCGCCTCGACACGGGCGAGTACTCGCGCCTGCAAGCGTCATGATGAGTAAGGCATAGGACGGGATGTGTTTTGACGCACGGAAAAGAACATGTAGATAGCGAAGGAAGTGTAGTCGACAATCGGCCCCATGAGCAGCGTCATGATCCAGAACCAAGGCCGGACCATACCACCTTCGCCGCCCGTTTCAAGATAACTATGGAAGCATTAGTGGGCAAGACACGAACACATCGGTTGTGAGCGTACATCAAGATATAACGAATCGCCAGCGGGCTAATGAACTCCGTAGCCGTCTGAAGACTAGTATAAGCACCGTGCCAAAAGCGACTGCTTCGCTTCCAACGTACATTCAAGATAGTGATAATCGTCATAACGGTCCAATCACTTCCTGTTGGCAAATGAGTATACACAAGGAGTAATCAGATGCGTATGGACTCACGGAAGATACCCAAGAGACCCCACATAACGTGTCTACCCTTCTTCTTCACTCGGAACGGGTCCAGCTCCTTCAGGATACGTTAGGGAGCACGCAGACAGACCCGGCAAATGAACATACACCCATGCTGCGCTTCATCAGGTTCTGTGCATCATCGTAATCGGCCAGAGGAGGCAGCATATCTATCGTCAGATGCCCGACACGTGACGCCAGCTTGACAGTTGGATCGAGCCAGGTGTAAAGCAGGAGCGCCGCGATAGAGGCGGTCTGCTCCGGAGGCGGGTTAGGCCACGGGTTCTATCATATCGTCAGCTGTCGCGTCCTACACATTATGGGTAGACACATACTTGAGGATCGAATGGTATGTAGTGCTGAGGGATGATCATTGGCACAACAATTGAACTGAGCGTCAGGAGAGAGATGCGAGCCCATAGCAGCGGGCCCTCAGCGAGATCTATGGGTTCTTCTGTGAACGTTGCCAGAGGCCAGAGATCACGGTACGCGTAGACTGCCCACGCTGTAAACAAGACACAATTGACATGCCGAACGAGCGTCGTGCTCATGACAGGACTGGAGAGCAAGGAGGCGACGCTTAGCACAGACGCGTACAGCTAGACTGCATTTAGCACCGCGAACATATAATGGGTCAGTGGACACGGCACTCACGTAAGTAGCGCAAGTGCCTAGATGGAGTACTAGCTCGCGACCTTCACCTGGGTGGCCTAAGGACTGGACAGCGCTGTAGATGGACATGCCTAGCAATGCGAGAGCTGACGCGGCACGTATGGCGTTGAAGGCAAGGATCGCAGTGCCACTGTGCTCCTTGACATGCTTGGCTGATGCAGAGCCTGCCTCACTTGAAAGTGCATTGGGTGCTGGGCCAGACTGAGCAAGCTTCGCGTATGCTCCTCGCTTCTGAGCGCGGACGTGGAAGGCTAGTTGCACCAGAAGTACTAGACCTGAGAGCGCAGCTACTCCGGCGGGGTAAAACAGAGTCGATTCCGCAAAGCTATATGTATTGTTAAGTTCCATTAGCTGTGCACGAGTGACGTTGAACGTACTCGATTTCAGCGGGCGGTGCGAAGAAGGTGATAAGGCGTTGGTTTCGAACTTCTTGAGCCTTGGCCAAGACATTTTGAGCCGGCCCCGGCACGTTCACGGTCCAAGCACGGAAGAGCAGGTCTCTCCCTCGGTCCATGCCCGGCATAGTCGGGGTAATTGAAGGACGCGGAGGAAAATGAGGAAGTGCGACCAAACTTGACTTGAACCAGCGGTCTATGTGTAGTCCTTGTCAACGCGTCACGGTTGCCTTGACGCGCTACAGACGCGCAGGGGTTGTCGAATGCTGTGAATGCGATATGCGAGGACACAGGGCCAAAGTCACACTAGTCTGTCAAGATACACTGTGACTTATATCTTCGGAGAGGATCTCGTACCTGTCAAATTGCTGCTCGTCTATCACGTGTAGTTTGAAGGCATTGACTCACGTCAACGGTACCGCCCCCGGCATGTTGGAGTTGACTTGACGGTTCGGAACGCATCACACCATCTTCCACCGATAAGTTAACGTTTGACAGAAGGCCGGTTCGGGTCAGCCACAAGCGCAGGAGCTGAGTCAGGCCATATATTGAGTAAGTAGCCCCGAGCTTCAGGGCAATCACCATCAGTACCGAAGTATCCGTGGGACATAAAATCAAATTACCGATGCTTAGCTAACGCGTCTTCAGCAGCGGCAATGTCGTGACTCGTGGCAGGTTCATTATTGCCCTCGCCTTCGCACGCCGTCGACTCAGACACTTCGACGCTTGAAACTCGAATATTTGAATCTGCACTTATGGTAGTACCGTACATACCAGCGTCCACCGTGCCTTAGCACTACTTTTTTTGTTTGCTGGTAGAAAAACTCATCATCATCATCACCTGAGCTGGCGACTACTATCATGAACCGGTTCATCGGCGGGGCCCAGAAGTCGGCACCTGCCTCATAATTAATAAGGCTTAAGAGGGCTTAAGACTGTGGCAGAATGGGCGCTTCGTCGACCCAATCCGGGAAGTTGCAACCGCCTGCTTGGTAAGGCAACTCACCAAATTCTGAGCCCCGACCTAGCGACCGCCGCCGACTGCCGTGTACTTAGACTTAGAAGACGAGGACGTCGTCTGACAGCGAGTACTGATGGGCTCAGCTCTCAGATGACTCTTCCTCTTCCAACTGTACCTATACTTGCGAGGCTCCGTGACAGCGAACCAGCGGCGAAGATTGCACTGGCAGACCTCGTCTCGCACGTTGGGGAACTCAAACCGTATGTGTCTCGCTGGTATCTCGTGAGTCGACAGTATATACAGTGGACCCTAGTATTACTGCTGAAGGACGAAGTCTGCCCCGTGCGCTCGTCGATGAGAGTGGCGACAAAGAGATGTTGAACGCCATGGTGAGTGGTGCAGCCGGGTCTTCCTGAGGGTAATCATATGGGTATACTCTGACTGCATAACGTTCTCGAGTGTCATCTTCGCGTGAGCAGACCTGTATTGACTTCTGGGTGGGAAGGCATTGTGCAGTCGTCGGATCCGAAATTCATTGCCAGCCTGAGTGGGTAGCCTCAGGGAACTGCACAAAACTGTCACATTTGAGACCGTATGGAGGATATTCGTAGGAGACTAAACTATAGTACTTCAAAGTTACACAGGACATACGCCCTTGGTATCCTACAAAAGGCATTCGCAAATATTCCCTGCCGCTCCCAAGTTTGTTCAAACCCCTTCAAGACCCGCGTACAGGCTAATTGGTAAATCTGCATTCTACGCCTCTCATGATGACAACAGTCGCGGATGTAGACCGATAAATATTTCGTGTCCAACTTTGACCAGTCCGGAATTGTCGGTTTGGAAGACAACAACATGTTCTTTCTCTGCAAGCTCAGCATATTTCCTTGTGCCCGATACGCCCGCTTCCTTGTAGACGTTCGGGTCCGTCTTCCTTAGCAATCTACCCAATTCTGAGATGGAAACGTAGATAGCGCCGTCAAGCTTTTGTCTCACTGCCAAGATGTTGACCAGAGTCTGAAACATTGGTTTCACGGCGGTGATAATAGGCTTGCAGGATAGTGTCACCGACGTGTCCTGCGTAGAGCCGTGCGTATTCATGGTCTTCGCCTTTGGTTTCTCGTTGACTGCCGGTTTTGGGGCGGGTGAGAAGTAACCCTTTTTCTCAGGTAACTTCTTGCTAGTACACAGTGATGTCGAAGATACCTGCCAGAGAAAGGCATGCAAGCCATCAATCTCACTGCCCATAGTACCTGGTTAGGATCGACTCACCGCCGATTGATGTTGCACAGCGAGGTTCCCTGAAGGTTGAGTCGAACGCACAAATTCTTCGTTCTGTTAGTCAGTAGCTCAATTAGTGGCTGAATGCGTAGGAGAGGGGCAGTATCCGAGATCTTACATGTAAGAGCGTGAGTTCGTCCGACCAATCATAAACCGCATGGCACTGTGCCAATTGCAACTTGAAGCCATTCTGAGTCGCAGCCGGGGCAATGATGACAACGCGGTAGCCACGCCACGATAGCCTGGATAGCATTGGTATATATCCGTGGTCTCCGGATATGAGCACTATGCTGCTCGGCGCCGGATTGTCGAGTGCATATTCGAACATGTTGACTATCCGTATTGCGCATGAGGTACTCACACGAATGGGAAATCAAATGTATACCTACGCATGATAGTCTTGTCAGCGACTTCCTTCATTCCGCCGTGAGGGCAATCGATCAGCTCCAAACCACCAGAGCAGAGTGCCAATCTGGCAGCAGTGGCGCCAGCGTGTTCGTGATCCATGTACACCTTGAATGTGGTCTTACGACCCAGTGTCTGTGCCAGCCGGTACAGCGCGGTCAGCCTCGTCGCGATGGATTCCATAGGCATGGCACAATTCTCTGGGGACAGACATTCAGAGCCAGCCAGTTATTCAAGGGATCAATATATACCAAAATCCCAAAATACACCCACATTGGAGGCTGGTGGCTGAGCATTCTTTTTCGACGCGTGTTCGGCCATCATGTGCTCGTGGCTAGGCCGCGCCGCAGAAGTGCTGATGGTGCAGCGTCGCATTTGGCGTTGAATCCTCTCGGATAGCAGCGCAGACACCGCAGGGTCATGGAAGCTACTCGATCGCAATGCCCAGAGACGGTTGAAGAGTATTGGAGCTAATGGCATCTCAGAAGGCGGGAGTAAGGCGAGGGTTCGACGCTGGGGGGATGGCTGCAATTATCCTTAGAGCAGTGATGAGGCACGAGGCTGCAGCCGAATAGACTTCAGGTAGGAAGAGTGCACTAACCCTCGTGTATTGGAACGTGGCGGCGCAGATGTACTGCGGCACTGTTTCCAGAACTCACTGGAAGAGAAGGCACGTTCTGCCTGTACGATGCACGTACACTTCCTACCCGGTAGAGTCGACCTAGGCAATCTATGAGCAAACCTGGTTTGACGAAGAAAATATCAGTACGCGAAAGAAGTATGTGGTCTATCCACTGCAAGTTGCCAACTAGCAACAGCTGAATAGGTCGTCGGAGTGTAAATTGCTGGACGATCGGGGGTAATAGACTGCTGCTACTGGCTAATATGCGAAGCTGTACGAGCGCAGCCGGAGGGCATGTAGAAAAGCTATAGCTAGTATATACGATATCAGAGTACGCAGACCGCCACGATGCTGACCGTACCTCCGTGGTCCGGCCTTGCCAGTACAATATATGCAGTAGAGTGATCTATACATGAACCACGATCGCAGGACTTCTGCGTATGGCTACAAGATGCGAGGAATATGTACTAATACAGTATGATTTGCGATTGATGACAGCACAATGCAAGGGACCGCAGTTGCCTTGTGATAAGATGTGAACACACGATAAAGAAATGACCACAGACCAAGATGGGAAATTAAGATTACAAGTCATCCTCTGGTACCTTGTCGAGCTTCCTCAGCCAGCCGCCGACTTCCCAATTGTAGTTCGGTTGATAGACATCCTTCGCTCGTTGTGCTGTGTCAACAACGCCGCGAAGGATAACCCTGAGCCGCTTGAAATCGATTGGCTTCAGAATCCAGCCGTCAAATCCAAGCTTGAATAGCTCCTCCTGCTGATCCTCAAACAAGGAGGCAGAGACGGCAAAAATGGGTATCCGGCCGTTGATCTTGTGCGAAGTTCGTCGGAAGTCGTTCGACCTCGTCTGTTCCAGTCCACGAATACGTTCTGTAGCTTCGAAACCGTTCAAGAGCGGCATCCTGAAACAAGCGTCAACAGACGACCAACGCTGAGAAAAGCCCGGCTTACTGGATGTCCATCAGCACTGCATCAAACTCGAAGTCTGACTGCAACATATCAAGACCCTCCTGCCCATTGGTGGTGTTCACGACGTTATGGCCGTCCAGGGACAGACGCTTAGCAAGGATCATCCGATTGATGTCGTTGTCCTGATTTCAAGCAACACGCTTAGCGAAATTTCCTCGAGAAACTCGAGGTGCTGGTGGACATACCTCGACAATCAATAAGCGCAGCTTTGCATTAAACTCGCTATCGGAACGATTGCTGCGGGAAGTCGCGGACCGCGGGCCTGAGCGTGGGCGAGGAGAGTTATGCGCTCGACTCGACTTCCGACGAACGAGTTTCGAGTCGCCGTCCGGCATCAACAGCTTTGCAGCCGGCTCTATAGGTTCGGCGCTCCCAGCTCTGAACCTCGCTTCGTCCAGTCGGGCGATTTCGTACTCCGCGGGAGTGCCGCCTTCGGAGGCCGTCCTGTGCCTACTGCCGAAGTGGGCAAAGGCCTGCACTAGGTTGTCAATCTCGTTTCCTCGTGTTCCTTCACTCGGTGATTCGAGGGATCGTGATGATGGCGATCGCGAGTCTTGGGACGTGATGCTGCCGTCACCAGCGTCCGTGGTGAACGGAATAAGGAAGGAGAAACGACTCCCTTCACCAGTGCGCGAATCCACTCGTAGTTGTCCGCCGAGCTGTTCAACGATGCGAGCGACAACGGCTAGACCCAGTCCTGAATGCAAAGGGCATATATCAGTACGGATGATCGCACACGATTCGTGAAACTCACCAAGGCCCTCCACGGGCGCCCGAGTCGGTGTGCTCTCCACCTGCTCGAATTCACGGAAGATGCATTCGAGCTTCTCAGCGGTGATACCACAGCCTGTGTCTGAGACGATAATCTCTACGGCCACGTTGTGCGCATCGCGAAGCCCCACAGGTTCCTCAAACGCATGGCATTCCACGGAGATGCCTCCACGTTCCGTGAATTTCACTGTGAACCCAATCAGCAGCTGCGTCAATCTACCGACACCTTGGGCTTACGAGCGTTCGCAGTGAGGTTAGCCACGACTGTTCGGATCTTGCGGGAGTCCCCAACCACGAACCGAGGAGAGTTGGACAGGTCGACGGAGAACACGAGTCCTCTCCGGCTTGCTTCGTTCTTGTACAGGACGACCGCGTCGTCAATCGCACGGTGAAGATCGAACACCTCGTTGAAGAATGTCTCATTGCCGCTTTCGAGGCGTGTAAGATCCTGCGAGTTGACATGTATCTCGTCGGGTTGTCCGCGTCTATGCGAATCAGCGATACTTACCAGGAGATCGTTGATGGTGAACAGCAAACTCTGAGCACGAAATGAGGCAGGTACAAAGAACAAATGAAACTGTGGCTCACTTTTGATGCAGCATGTGACTGACTCAAGTTTTCCCGTGTCTCGGTATCCAGTGACCCATTAAGTGCCAGCTCCAAATAACTGCAATTATGGTTGTGTATGAGCTGCATGCACGGATTCAGGATGAAACAGTGCACACTTTATGATATGATTCAACGGTGTCCGTACTGGAATGTGTGATCAGACAGCACGCCCAAGGAGCGCCCTACCAGAGACGTACCTTCATGACTAGCATTCGACAGCAGCAAGTTCGTCAGCTTCGTCGTCTGCAACGCCGTCTCCTTCTGCCTCCAAACCTCGATGAACTATCACGTGCGATAAGCCACACGTCCCACATGTCGAGCCAGGCACCACAACCGACCTTGCCGTACACGAGCGCGAGCACGCCCGCCGTCTCCAGGTGCTCGTCCGACCACGCGCGGCAGCGGCCGGCCACGGTCTCCGACCACAAGCGGAACGACGCGCGGGGCTCGAGCACGTTGCGCGCCTCGCCGTCCTTGTACGGCCGGCCCGCCCAGCGGACCTCGCGCGGCTGACCCTTGCGGAGGAACGCGATGAAGTCGCGCCCGCCGGCCGACAGCGGCACGTACAGCAGGCCCGCGATGACCTCGAGGCCCGTGGTCAATTGGAGGTCCGGGTAGTCCTGCGTGACCGCCTGCGAGACCTGGATCGTGCTGCGGACGCGGGAGGGGCGTGAATGAGACAGACGGCAGGGCGAACGAGAGAAGACAGGGGGGACGAACTGACTCGAACTGCTTCAGGCGCAGGTACTCTGCGACGATCAGGATCTCCTGCCCGTGCTGGTTGGGCCCGAGGATCTTCGCGCCCTCGCCGATGACGAGCACGCCGTGGTCGGCGTCGAACAGGCCGAGCAGGTCGTCCGCGTTCGAGACGATGTACCCGGACGGGTGCTGGTCCGTGGGCATGGTGTTGATCTACGATGATACGCGTCAGCTCGGGCGCCCGCGCGCACGACAAGGGCGCAACACCACATACCAATTTGCGCGTGTGCAGGCGCTGCGCGTAGCTGAGGCGCTCCACGTTGCGCGAGATGGACTGGCTGAGCAGGCGGAGCATCTGCCGCACGGGGAAGGACACGCGCATCCCGTGGTTGCCGTAGGAGTGGCACGCGACGAGGCCCCATAGCTGGCCGAACGCGATGATGGACTGCAGTCGCGGCGCGATGAGCACCGGGGCAGCGCGCAGAGGCCACCAAACACTCACCACCGACATCGACGCGCGGACGTGCATGTTCTCGAGGTCTACGCAAGCGGTCATGAATCCCCACACGCACAGAGAGAGAGAGAGGGCACGGGGAACGAACGAACGAACATTTCAAATGGATCGGGCTCATCGCGCGCAGATAGCAGTGGGTCATGTCCTGACAACGCGGCGTGAGACCAACTGGCGCGTTCGACGGGGACGACGTACGAGCGGGGTGTCGAGGTCCTTCTTGCTCCTGACCACGAGGCGCGCCGTCGGCGCCGCACGGTCGTACAACAGGCGGACCTTATCTGCCCAAACCCTTCAACACCAAAAAAAAACACGAGCAGGCATCCAGCGACGACCTACTGAGGGCATACAAGTGCCTCGCCTATAACAGCGCCCATCAGCGCCCCATGCACCCTCGCACGGACCGAGAAAAGCGCGCAGAGCGCGACTCACCTGCGCAGGGATGTCCGACGCGGGGAAGTGGAGGCCCCGGAAGAGCTCGTGGGTCTGCTTCCAGTCGACGAGCTCCGCGACGACGCGCCCGTTCCAGAGCTCGTCGAACTGGTACACGAGCACGCGGTGGAACTGCGTCAGGTCCTTCACGACGCCGACGACGACCTTCAGGAACGCGTCCAGGTCCGGCGCGGCACCGAGCTGCTCGTTGATCTGCGCCATCACCGCGAACACGTCCATCATCCCCACCGCGCCCGTCCCCCGCCGCCGCCGCGACGCGCCTCGCCGCAGCGCCGCCCCACTTGCCGAGCCCGCGCCCGAGCTCGAGCCCGCCGGCGACTGCCCGAACGCCGTGCTCCCCGCGATCGAGCCGGGCTCGCCGGGCACGCGGCGGGTCCTCCTGAGGCGCTCGAGGGCGAGAAGCGGCTTCGCGCGGCTCGTCGTGCTCTCGAGGATGTCCTCCGGGCTCGGCATCCACTCGTCCTCCGCGTTCGGGTCGAACGCGGACGTGCCGCCGCCGCGCGTGCCCGTGCCCGTGCCCGAGCGCGCGGGCGAGCAGTCCACCTGGTGGCGCGCGCCCGGGTCGCCCTCGCCGCCGCTGCTCACGAGGCTCGGCGTGGACAGCAGGCCGCACGAGGACGCGTTCTCCGGGGTGCCGCTCGAGGACACGAGCGTCCTCCCCGAGCTGTCCGTCGCCGAGTGCGAGCTCGTCGCCGAGGGCGAGGACACGCCCGAGTACACCGACGACGAGTCGTCCGCGTGCGCCGGCGGCGGGTACAGCGGGTTGAAGGTGTCGCGCTCGAGCTCGAACTCGAGGACGATGATGTTGTAGTCCATCTTGGGCGCGGCACCATCCGCGCGCGGCGCGAGGTTCGCGGGCGCGGACATCTGCGGCCGGTGTGCGGCGCACCAGCACGTCCAGCTCCGCCGGCGCTGCGGGTCGTTCGTGGGGACGTCGGGCGCCGCGGTCCCCGGCTCGCCCCACCCGCTGAGCATGAAGACGTGCAGGTTCTCGGCCTGCTCCTCGGGCGAGAGCGACGTGTCGTTCAGGTACTGGATGTTGTCGAGGAGCACGTCGGCCTGCTGGTCGGGCAGGGTCTCCGTGAAGCAGCTGAGGGAGAAGAGGTACTGCGGCGAGAGGCCGAGGAGCTCTGCGGCATTCTGCTATGGTGTGAGCTCGCAGCGCTCCAGGAGAGGAGTGAGCAACGCACCTCTGACACCTGTCGCACGACAAAGTCTCCTGTCTCCTCGTCCTCCTCCACAGCAACAAGGACGCCATAGCCTTGGACGGCACCGGGCGTACGGATCGGCTGGGCATCGTCAGCAGACATCCCCACGACAGGACTCGCACACGCACCTCATCCTCACACTTGGTGAGCTCCCCCTCTCTCCCCATGATCAGGTGGTGCCCGTTCTGGTCTTCGACGTGGGCGTACCTGAATGCGATGTGCGGCCCGTCCTCGCCGGTGCCACTGCTGCTCGAGAGGCTCGAGTCCGACGCTTTCAACTCGGAAGAAGTGGAGTCCGACTCGCGCACGGAGGGCATTTTCACGACCTCGGTCTCGCCTATGGACGTGTGTATCGCGGAGCGATCGGATCCGCCCGCCGAGTCGCGGCTCGTGCGCCCGCACAGAGAGGGAGCGGAGACGGTCGAGGGCGCGGACGGATTCGAGCCGCTTGATGGGGAGTGGATGGGTGGCAGGTGGACGATGCCCGACTGGGAGAAGCGGCCGTGTATGAGCGCGTCATAGTTGGTGAGGGCGTCGTCCGGCGGGGGTGGGATGTCCTCCGGGGCGGGCTCAGCGAACGCCGGGGCGGCGGCGAAGTCTGAGATCAGTGGCGGATGACGTGCGTCGACGTCAGGACTGTCTACGTCGGGCACAAATTCGGCGTCGAACACGGGTTCCATGGCTGCAGGGTGTGCAGACGCGAACGAGCGGCGGCGGCGCGCAAGCGGGTCGGCGTCGGGAGAAAAGTCGCGAAAGGTGGGCGTACTGGGATTCCGTCGTGTATGAGAGGCAGGGTCGTGGGCGCCTTCGCGGGCTGGAAAGGGCGTGGATGACGAGGGGAGGCCGCTGCTGCTGAGAGACCGAGCGAGAGGGGGCGTCTCTCCGGATGAGGATCCGATGGGGACGTTGCCGGGGATGTCTAAAGGCGCCGCAGGCGTGGTGACATCTGGCAGGGGCTGAGCATGTGCCCGTTGAGGATCGTCGACGGTACATAAATGCGCACCTTGCGAGCTCGCGGACTCGCGCGCGGGGCGGATGCCGCTCAGAAGCGAGCGGACGGGGTAGACGTACGACGAGGCTGGCGTGGGTGTGGCGGTCGGCGAGGGAGCTTGGTGCTGCCCGTTCACGCGCGAGGCATGCGCTGGCTGGGGCATGCGCGACGATGGAGGAGGACGACAAGAGGCGGAAACGGACAGGCTCTGGTTGTGCAAATCGTCGGCGGCGGCTGCCCACTTTCCCTTCCCATTGCGACCAGCGGCCAGCCCCCCGGCCCCCTCCTCCGACTCCGAGCGGCGAGTCCGTCCCCATGGCGCGGCCAACCTCGTCACGTGATAGCACGCCCCGAGCCGTTGGCGCGGTCCGCCACTGCGCCGGGGCCGCGCCCGTCGCTCGGAACCAAACGCGCGACCGTGCGATCGAGCGCCGACCCATCGTTTGGTTGGTTGTATGCTTGCGTGCAGCGTCGCCGTAACACACTCATCCTGAATACGCTCAGCAGGGTAGGAATAGTATTATATACAATATCTAGCAGAGTTGACATACACACCGGAGCCCCCCAGACCGTCCACCAACGTAGGCCGTGATTTTGACTGGAAGGTGGTGCCGAGATAGGCAAGGGCGCGCGAGGCGATCAGATCTTGATCTGACCGCTGAGCACGGTCGAATCGGGTTGCAACGAATGGAGGAGCACCACTGGCACGACGGGACCGGAACCGTCCTCGAGCCCCTCTGGCTCCACTGCTGCGCGGACGTCAAAAGGCAACCAGCGTAATACGTGAGTCTCCCATCCGTGCACCCGTCCTGCAGCCGACCACGCGCATTCGCCTGCAAGGTCCCTCCGCCGTGCGGATGGCCAGGTTCCGACGCGGATAAGCCCCAGGATGCCAGTGGCTGCACGCTCGCCGCGCCCCGGGTGCAAGCATGCTCAGATAGGGATTCCATCGATGTCAAAACCGCAATAGCCGCGAGAAGAAGACGCCGGGTGATCATGGCCTCAAAATACGAGGGTGTGGAGTTCGAGACCAGAGACGAGCTATGCATACTCAGGAGCATCCCCGTACGTTCTGCCACATACCAACTACATCCCGCTCCAAGCTTCCGAATCCCGGTGTATTTCCAACCTGTCGCAGGAGAAACGTATAGCGGTATTTGAGGGTATGGTCCCTGGGTGGTGGTGGCCGTAATGGAATGGTCATCAATGGATATGCCAGTAATGATGACTAAATGCGCGGGTTCCACGACAGGTATGGGATAGCACCTGGAAATCGCCAGTCAGCCGCTAATGCTGCGCATATAGTCTCCCCGGCGTAGTGTGGTCTGTTCAGCGTACACCTGCTACTAAGATGTCCGATAGCACCGTCATCAGCATCGACCTCATCACTCGCTACAACTATGAGAATTGCCAGGACCCGTGCACGTTTGCCATGTCTCAGAAACCCACACCACCGCCGGGAGAGGTACGTTTGGTTCCAGATACCGATATGGAAACAAGCAGAAGCCGATTCCTGAGCTGGTTTCTGTTATCCAATCCTACCATAACGCTGCGAAGCTCGCCGATTGCTGAGGGCATGACATCATTTACCAATGCTCTAGCAACTGACCGTACAGGCGGTGCACATACTCGCTACTATGTAGTAGCCCGCTATGTAGGCGCTGCCATATCTAATCAGGATCTCGATATCAGGGCCGGGCTACCTACTGGGTCGTCGAGATAATCCACTATGCCAGGTGAAGCAAAAACGCACCATTGCATGACTGTAGTTCATAGCTTTCAATTGATTTACTTACCATGTAGATCTGTACCAGTGTGGTGCTCGAACGACCAAGTAGGTAGTCCGGCGGTCCGATATACAGTCATCTACCCCCTGGCGGGCCACCACCCCCTGGCGGGTCGCCTGCCATATCGGGGTGATAACGGCCCAATCGGGTGACTAGGGATCTAATCAGCCTCGAGATAACGCACAACCGGTGCGCGCTGGACAGACGGCGATGTTCGCTGTCCTGCCAGCGGCGTTCGCGGTAACAATGTAAGGTATTGCATTCTATAGCATGTATTCTATATACAACACTTACACACAGCAACTTGACTGAGTCTGAGACATCTTAGTCGTCCTTGATGATGTCAAAATAGCCTTTCTTCTGGTCTTTGCCCGTCACTCCATCCACCGCATCTCGAAGATCGAGTAAAAATACTGTTTGCTCTCCTGCTGCTTGAGAATACACTAATATTTTTATCATCATGCCATGCCTTCTGCTTTGACTTAATTGATCGGACTGTCGCCGCTGATCCAAGTCCTTATCCTCGAGATCCTTACTCCTTCACATTAGCATACTGAACTTTTATGTGTGCATAATTTATACATATGCACCATAGAATACTATACAATACCTACATTGTTGGTGTGAATGCCGCTGGCAGGACAGCGAACATCGCTGTCTGTCCAGCGCGCACCGGTTGTGCGTTATCTCGAGGCTGATTAGATCCCTAGTCACCCGATTGGGCCGTTATCACCCCGATATGGCAGGCGACCCGCCAGGGGGTGGTGGCCCGCCAGGGGGTAGATGACTGTAGTATTGGTTCAAGCGAGTCTGCGGCGTGCGAAGTCCCCGGGCCGTCGCTACATGCGTGCTCACACCGATTCCGCACTTTTGCCCCTACCGTCAGAGCTACGGCAGCATGAATCAACTTTCCACGGGGACTAGTATGTGGCTGTCAACCCAACCGAATCTCGAGGAGGTTGGATAACGAAGCATAAGTATGCATGTCGGCCCGCCAAGATGGCATCTGTCGTGTGATACACATTGATGCCGGATTCCCAGCCACTGACTCAGTCATCTCTTCTAGCGATCCCAATCGCAAGGTTGCCCATTCCGAGGCGGCCTGTGGTAGAAGCTCAGCACGATGGTCAGCGACAGCGCGGGCGACGTTATCGGGGTGGTCATCATAGCCAGGCATGGTGATCGGCGAGGTTACTACCAGTCCCCCGACACCTACACCGCTTCCGATACTATCATCACGCCGCTGGGCGAGGTAAGTACGTTCCAGCTCCGTTCGGCGACGCTTCATCTGCATTCACCTTTGGGGGTTTTTTTGCGATATCCAGCAAGAGGAATGGCAGCTCGGCGCATTGCTCCGTTCGATTTACCTGAACGAGTCGTCCTCGTCGTACATCCAGGGTATCGCCCCCCTGACCTCTGCTTTCAACTTGAGTCAAGTGCAGGTGTATGCTGATAACAGCGGGGAGGGTTCCGTCATCATGGACAGCGCGGCGGCGCTCGTTCAGGGTTTGTGGCAGCCCACGGACCTGCAGAACACGACCCTCGCGAACGGCTCGACGATCATCAGTCCGCTTGGCGGGTACCAATACGTACCGAGTGAGTCCACCCACACAGACTACGTAAGACCAGGCTGATTCATCTCGTGCAGTCAACTCCGTGGACCCAGACGGGGATATCACTGTGGACGGCACGACGGACTGCACGGTCAGTACACCTCTCGTGTGGCCTTTTAAACGCTAAGACGAGTCACCCCAGGCGTTCAACACGCACACGACAACGGTATACAACTCGTCCCTCTTCCAAGCAAAAGCAGAAGCGGCCTCCTTGTTCTTCTCTGCGTTATCTCCCTATGTCGGCGACCGGTCGCTCCAGCTGTCCAATATGGTGGGTTCGCGCGTCCCCCCCGGCTCGTATCACCACTGTACTGACTTGCGCGCGCGGAACAGTGGAACGTGAGACCGGCACAGTTCCAGCGGTGGGACCAACGAGTTGATCACGCTTGCGCCAGATCTTCGACTACGTGAACGTGCAATCCATCCACAACGCGACCTTCGCGAGCGCCCTCCCCGACGGGCTCCTCGCCCAAGCGCGCGCCCTCGTCAACTGGCAGCAGTACCAGGTCTTCACCGACCCGTCGTTCGACGGCATCGGAAACGGTGCGTCCTGCCGACACAGCAGGGAGGGCGCCAAAGAGGCTAATGATGGCCATATCAATTTGGCAGTAGGATTCCGCACGATGCTCCCAGGCATCCTGGATTCGTTTGATCAGTTCCAGAACGCGTCGGCGGGCCTGAAGCTGAGCTACTACGCCATCTCGTACAAGCCCTTCCTCGGGCTGTTCAACATGACCGGCGCCGTGAACGATGGGCAGGTCCCCGAGGCGATCGGTGCGTGCCCATCCACCATCTTCGAGCACTCAAGACTTACGTCCTTTTCGCGAAACAGTCGACTACGCGGGCTCGACCGTCTTTGAGCTGCGCCAGCCCTCGAACAGCTCCGAGCCGACCGTCCGGCTCATGTTCAAGAACGGCACGTCCGCGGCCGAGTACAGCCCGGTGACGATGAGCTTCGCCGGGTGGGACGGCGCGGGGCGGGGCACGGACGTCCCCCTGTCGACCTTCGCCAGCGCGTTCGCGCCTGCGGCCGTGAACAGCACGGCCGAGTGGTGCCAGATCTGCGGGACGACGGCGGAGCGCGGCTGTGCGGAGGCGTTGGCGGCGGCGACGGCGGCGGCGGGCTCAGGCGGGCATGCGAGGATCAGCAGGGTCGGCGCCGGGTTCTTGGGCGCCGGGTTGACCGCGGCGGTGTTCTTGATGGCGCTTGGTGTGCTTGTCTTCCTCGGTGTTTTGACGGCGGGCGGCCGGAGGTGGAGGAAGGGGGGCGTTGCTTTGTCGGAGGAGAATATACGTAGCAAGGGAGGCGAGGGAGAGATCCACTTTGAGGTGAGCTCGGAGCTGTTCGCCGCCTGCACTGGGCTAATGTCCATCGCAGGCGAACTCATTGTCCAAGACACATGCGTGAACTCCTGGGGGCGTGAGGAAATCGCCCCAAGACCTCGTATTAGAGTTCCGGGTTTTAAATTTTGACGTCTCCAATTGATTGATCCGGGGTTGGAATGATATTGACGACCTACGTACCGTGTTGTACTAGAACCTAACGATGTATTCGTCACGTCCCTCTGCATGTCAATACTATGCTACACCAAGTGCGGCGTGTGCCTGAGTTGTCGCCTCTATGGCCTAATGCATCTGAAATTGTTGCTAATCTGCAGGCTCGCAGATGCGAGTGCAGAATGTTCAATACATCGCCCAACGCGACGACGAAGCGGCGAAGGAGAATGCCGTCATGTGACCGCGTCTGCTAGGCGCCAGGCAGCTGCCGTACGCGTAGCAATCATCACTGTCAGCGAATCTGTCAGTGTCACTGTTAGCCCCGCCACGGTATTGTACGTGGACAGCTACCCGCTCGGTTCGGTCTGGATTCGCTATCACCGCTCGAGGCACTGGTGTGACAAGATCAGTAGAGTTACCACGCCACGTAGCCTGGAACAAGGATTAGATACACAGATTAACTGCGTGCGTGCGCGCGCAGCACCACTGTGCCGGACAGGCCGGCTGCGCACTGGAAGTTACGGGTAGAATCGCTTCGCGGGGAACGTCGCTCAGACTCGGACTGCTACTCCAGTGCTACTCCCAAGACGCTCTTAGGCTGCTGTCGGCAACAACGAACGGGATGCCACAGGTGCTCTTGATGGAGGAGGGAGAGTATGCTTCCTCACTCCAAGAAGAGCCATTCCAGTGAGTCCCGCATCTTGGCGTACCTTGTCTCGAACTCCCAACTCACATATGACAGCAGACCCGGACTTGCAACCCTTGCCATCCCGCTCCTGATCACCGGTCTTTCCGCTGTCGTCCTTGCTATCCAGCTTGTCTTTCGTGCGAGACGTGCCAGGTTCGCTGCTGCGAAATCCGTCTCTCTACCAACCGACGGAACTGTGCTTGTCGATGAATCGAATGCCAGATATGATTCAATGTGGACTCCCCTCGTTGCTTGGCGGCGCGATGCGACAACATTTGTGTTGAATTGCTCTCGCTTTCTCGCTAGCCTCGCCCTTCTTGGCATGTCACTCTTCACCCTGTCTTTGTATTCTCTTGATCGGCCTGAACATGATAGCCTTCGACTTCAGTCTGAGATAACGCCCATTTGGATATCTCTTGGGCTGTGTGTCGTTTACGTATGTCATTCCCCATCGACTGCAGAGGCTTATGCTGAGTTGCGTTCGAGGTGTACACTTCGGTATTATCCCTCATCGCCACTGTCACGACGTCTACAACAGGCCCTTGGTCGGCTCACGTCAATCTTGTCCTTATCCCAATCTGGTTTGCGTATATCTACAGGGACGTATTCCCGCTGGCGACGTTCACCCTGTCACCGGCGGATGCGGTCGAGGGGGGAGTGCTTTGGACCAAAATCGCTACGCTGACCTACGCCGCTGTGGTTGTCCCGTTGATCGTCCCACGCCCATACAGGCCCATCGACGTGAAGGTTGGATTGACGTTTGATATGGAGGATCGTAGTCCAACTGAAACCTCCCTGTAGCGTCCGGCGCCTAAGCCATCCCCAGAACAGACGGCATCTCTCCTATCTTTGTTACTGTATAGCTGGCTGGACAGGACCATTATCAATGCCTACTATACCGATCATCTGAAGCTCGACCAGCTGCCTCCTCTAGCCGACTTCGATGATGCCCAGGTACTGGCGAAGCAGAGCTTTCCGGTTTGTACCGCGCTTTATATATGGTTACATCACCGGCTCAGCATCTGAACAGGAGCTTAGCCCATTCCAAGCCAACAACAAGGACAGGCATATATTTTGGGGCTTTGCCAGGATATTTCGTATGTATACCCGCTGCAACAGCTGGTCGATGGGTCTGATCGGTGTCTCAGGTGCTGAACTGGTTATCATGGCAAGCCTACTGATTGGCAATGTAAGCGACTGTTTCTGGTTACGATGTAATGGACTTATTTCTACAGACGGTATTCCAATTCGCCAACCCGCTCAGCATTAGGAACCTGCTGAAGTACGTATGTCTGACCAGGCTTTGAATGATCAGTGCGTTGACGTTCCGACAGCTACATTGAAACGGGAGGCGAAGGGGCGTCCGTGCGTCCATGGTTTTGGGTTGTCTGGCTTTTCCTGGGACCGGCATTCGAGACCATTAGCTTATCGCTTTACTTCTTCTATTCGGTAATTCTGCCTATTTCCTGGTACTGAATAATCTAATGACTACGATTGTCAGACGCGCCTGCTAGTCCGCATCGAAGCGATAATCACGCAACTCGTTTTCGAGCATGCCCTTCGAATGCGCGTGAAGGCAGAGACCGGTGGCAGTTTTGTTCGAGAGGATGCGCAGAAGGGGGGCAAGGGCGGGAACAAGAACGTACAAGGGAAGGTGAATAATCTGATAACCTCAGATCTCGCTGCGATTGGTTTCGGGAGGGAGTTCTTGGCTCCGCGTAGGTTTCCTCTGCAAGTCCTGCTCAGTCCGATGACCTATGCTGATGTTGGCGTCGCGGCGTCTAGTACTGAAGATCCCGGCGGTAACGATTGGCTGCGTGATTTTCCTCTATGCACTCCTTGGTTGGAGGTGGGTGTCTTCGTCTCACATCAGGCAGGAGCTTGACAGGTCATATCTGCTGTCAGTGCGCTGGTTGGCATGGCGGTAGTCATAGTCCTCTTGCCAGTGCCTGGGATGCTCGCAGACAGGATTCGAAAGGCCACTGCCCAAAAGATGAAGAGGGTAGGTACCGTGATACCTGGAGTAGCTCATCTCACCCTCGGACCCCTATGCTAGACGGACGCCCGCGTTCAGACTGTCACAGAAACGATGAACGTCATCCGTATGATCAAACTGTTCGGCTGGGAGTCTCGTACCGTTCAGCAGCTCACCGAGAGACGGAGCGAAGAGCTGGAACTCATCAAACAGACCAAGATGCTGGAGTTAATGAACGGGGGTCTCAAGTAAGTAAGATCTGAACAGCATCTCCTGCAAACCCTGATGGGGACAGCTACGTCATCCCGTTGTTAACAATGATCGTTACGTTCATGACCTACGTGCGTCTCTCGATAGTAACACGACAGCCACGAGCAGATTTGACCACGTTTCCATAGACTATGGTCATGAAGCAAGAGCTCACAGGTATGTCGACCACCGTTTGGACCATGTGGCTCAGATGCTTATTTGCCGTAGCATCCCGGGTCTTCGCTTCTATGGCTGGTAAGTTGGTTCCCCAGCCTCTCTTTATAGCCTCACGAACGTGCTGGTGGTGCATAGTGTTCACCTTGTTCAGTCGTCAAATACGTGTCAGTTTCAACTTCACTCCATTAATCATGAGAGGTATGTGTTGTTCACTATTGCCAGGATCGCAATAGTCATGTATTTGCTCAGCCAAAGTTGCCCTGGATCGAGTCAATGACTTCCTGCACCAAGTACGTCACAAGTGCGATGCTTGTAAAGTGTTGTCTTAACTGGGGGGCAGACTGAACTACTCGACGAGTTCTCTGAACCTTCTGATGTCTTTACTTCTGCCTCACTGTCGCTTTCGTCCCCTAAGACCGATGTTGTTGGCTTCAAGGACGCGTCTTTCACGTGGGCGAAGGACACTGAACTCCCTTCTACCCCGGGTAGTGGGAATCGCTCCTTCAGATTGCGCATCGAAGGCGAATTACTCTTCAAGAACGGTCGTATCAACCTCATTGTCGGTCCGACTGGCTCTGGGAAGACCTCAATGTTGATGGCGCTTTTAGGCAGGATAGCCGTCGTTCAGCATGACACTCCACTAACATGATATTTAGGCGAGATGCACTACATACCGGAAGGCCCAGACTCGTTTTATCAACTGCCACGCGCCGGCGGCGTGGCCTACGCTGCTCAAGAGTCTTGGGTGCAGAACGAGACCATCCGCGTAAGTCGGAATTCTTCGTGCGTCAGACGCGTGCTAACTATAATTATCAAAAGGATAACATCCTGTTTGGCGCACCTTATGACCGGGAGCGTTATGAGAAGGGTGCGCTACTACCCCAGCTACCACCCGCTGTTGCTGATTAGCTCGTAGTCATTGACCAATGTAGTCTCAGGCGTGATTTCGAGCTCTTTGCCGCCGGGGATATGACTGAGGTTGGGGAAAAGGGTATCACGTTGAGGTATTGGCTTTCGCCATCGCTTGTATATGCCACAAGCTGAATTTGACATCCAGCGGCGGTCAGAAGGTAGATCGAATTGGTATCTAGCGTGCATCATGCTAATGATCATAGGCACGTATCACGCTTGCCCGCGCTATCTACTCCTCTGCGGAGATCCTGCTACTGGACGACGTAAGAATTACCACTTCCTGGACCGATACCGACTATTCAACTTTAAGGCTATGCCCAGGTTCTAGCTGCTCTTGATGTGCACACGGCCCAATGGATTATTGCCAAATGCTTGAAGGGCGACCTCGTCCGGGGCCGAACCGTTCTGCTTGTGGTGTGTATTCCTTATTTGCGCTCTCAGGCAATCGAGGATGAACAGTGGTGCAACAGACTCACAATGTAGCGATCACAAAGGGTCTTGCCGATTTCGTGGTCGCTCTCCGATCGAATGGGAAAGTGTCAAGCCGGGGGTCCCTGTCAAACGTTCTTGAACACGATAGTAGATTGGCGGCGGAGGCAGCCGAGGAGCAGGCTCTGATTGACAAGACAGAGGAGGATATCGACGAAACCTGTCCCAACGAAGACAGAGAACCTGCTAGAAGGTCATCCGGCAAGCTAGTGATCGACGAGGAAGTAGCCGTTGGACATGTAGGATGGTCAGCTAGTAAGTCAACTATTACCATTGGTGCGCTCTATGACCAACAGAGTAACGATGTTGCAGTGAAACTCTATCTGGCTAGTCTCGGGGGCAAGCATCTATGGCTTTTCTGGGTTTCTTTTATAGGTCTCTTGGCGATTTCGCAGTCCTTGGAGAATGTCCAAGTCTGGTTCCTTGGGTATTGGGCGCGACAGTACGAAGTCAGGAATCCATCCGAAGTCAACGTGCCCTAGTAGGTATCTTGACTATCGCATCTAAGACGCTACTTAGTCGAGTATGCAGCTATCTTGGCATATATTCTTTGATCCTACTAGTATCCGTCGTTCTGTACTACACTTCACAAGCGGCCTACATGTTCGGCACTCTGAGAGGATCTTGGAATCTACATGGATATCTTATTTCTTCAGTGCTGGGCACGACATTAAGGTAGTGTTGTGGTCTTGTACTTGATTTGGCCAATGGCTAACATCGTCACATGCGCAGATGGCTTGACAAGACGCCCACTTCAAGGATCATTGCTAGATGCACCCAAGATATTCAAGCAGGTCAGTACCATGTTGGCCATCTTGAGTCGAAGTCGGACTATAATCTTTTTCACAGTCGATATGCAGATTCCCAGGTTCTTAGGCGACTTCCTAAACTTTTCAATGTCAATGTTGCTCAAACTGGGTGCTATCTTGGCAACTTCACCGACCTTCTCCGTGCCGGCTGTATTCATCGCTGGTGCAGGCGGTTGGATTGGTCGCATTTATATAAAAGCTCAACTCTCCGTCAAGCGTGAAAGAAGTAATGCGCAGGCCCCTGTCCTTGGACACTTCGGCGCCGCTTTTGCAGGTCTTGGTACGTCTTCGTCGACAATTACACGTTGCCTGAACATTGACGCGCAACGCAGTATCTATTCGAGCATATGGTGCTCAAGATGTGTTCAGGAGAGAGTCATACAAGCGTATCAATCGCTACAGCCGCATATCTGTCATTTTCTGGGGGCTCAGTCGGTACGTCGCAAACGGTCGATCACTCCCTGTGCTAAGTCATCGCTAGCTGGGTTTCCATCCGCATCGATGCTCTAGGTGCTGCCTTCACGGCAGCACTGGCTGGGTATCTTGTATATTCTGGAGCCATCACCGCATCGACTACTGGGTTCTCGTTGAATATGGCAGGTAGGTGTGGGAACCCTGCGCCGTGGGTTTAGTTATTGAAGACACATTCCTCAGTCGGATTCAGTGGCATGATCTTGATGTGGGTTAGCATGTTGAACGAACTTGAGATCAACGGTACGTGGTCAACTCGTTCCAGAGTGTGATTTTATCGAAGGTCTGTCCGCGCTTACACGTCTTCACGAATAGGCAACAGGTAAGCCCGGGTGTCTTGCACGAGACCTTTTCTTGACCTATATGCAGCCTCGAGAGAATAAAACAGTATCTCGAGATTGAACAGGAGCCCAAGTCGTCGCAGACTGGCGTACCTCCAGCGTATTGGCCTGCGAGCGGTGATCTCAGAGTTGAAAATCTGTCGGCGAGATATTCTCCGGTATGTCATCTTCTGTAAATCAAACATCGTGTTCATCTTCGTCTCGTACTCAGGACGGTCCGAAAGTACTGCACGACATCTCGTTCAAAGTGAAGTCGGGTGAACGCATAGGCATCGGTGAGTACATCTGCACCCATCTCGTGCTTGACTGACGATCGTTGTCCTTTAGTCGGGCGTACTGGGAGCGGGAAGGTGCGTCGCTTGGGCTTTTTTGTCTTCGTATATATCCTGATAGGTTCTGAAGAGCTCTTTGACCTTGTCCTTACTCCGCTGCATCCTCATCGAAGGGAAGGTCTACTATGACGGCATTGCTACGGACAGCATCAACCTCGATGCATTGCGGTCAAACATCACTATTATACCTCAAATTGTATGCTACAACGACCTTTTTTGCATGAATTGCCCTACTCACTGTCACTACAGCCCGAGCTGCTAAGTGGTACTCTGCGCCAAAATTTGGACCCATTCCAGCAATACGACGATGCAGTCCTTAATGATGCTCTCCGTTCCGCGGGCCTGTTTTCGTTACAGAGTGATCTTGAGGATGAAGAAGCTAGGATCACGTTGGACACCCCCATTGCAAGTGGCGGAAACAACATGTCTGTCGGTCAGCGACAGATACTTGCGCTCGCGAGAGCTATAGTTCGGCAAAGCAAGCTTCTCATCTTGGACGAAGGTATGCATAACTTTGCATTACGGACAGTACCATATGCTGACGGCACCGCGTCAGCTACATCCGCTATTGGTAAGTACCCGTACGATGGACTGGAAGTGCCCTCTAAGCGGGCATGTCGTAGACTACGCCACCGATGCTATCATCCAAGCCTCCCTGAGAAAGGAATTGGAGAACGGTGTTACAGTTCTCACTGTGGCTCACCGATTACACACCATCATGGATGCTGACAAGATCGTGAGTTTTGACGTTGCTTGAAGCCACGAGGGGGTTCTTATACGTCTACAGATGGTCCTGGACGCAGGTCGAATTGTGAGTCTGATGTCTGATCCCTGAATACCTCGCGACTTCACTCTTTGTTCTCAGGCTGAGTTCGGCGAGCCAAGAGAGCTGCTCAAGGACGAGAGAAGTCTGCTTCGTGCGCTGGTCGAAGAGAGTGGTGACAGGGAAACCTTGTATGCTATGGCACAGGGCACCTCGCCCTGAGATTGCTGATCGCAAACTTGAGACCATCGTTTGATATTCAACAGTTTAACTTATGTGTCGCAATGCTTCTCGAGTGTCCCTAATCCTATTACTTGCAATGTATATTAGACACGGATCCGTGGCTCCCAGTTCTGAGAAATGCTGCAGTGTGCTCGAGGCCCTGATGCCGCATAGCAAAATCATCGATATGATCTCATCCACACGAGCACCCAGGGTGTAACTGAATGTCAGTGAGTCGGGTCTACGATTCTGGGAACTGCGTTTCCTTACGTTGATCTTCTGCAGGCGGACACGCGGGGGCGTATCAGGAGGTCTAGATTTACAATGATCGTCGGAAGATTGCACATCCTCTAATATAGGCCCAGCTCATTTCGCGAAGGCCTGGCAATGCGGCATTGAATTGGCTCGCACGACGTACTTTTCCACATACGTATTGTGGGTTCAATGTCGCTTGCTACTGGCCAATCGAAATCGGTGGACGGGAACAGACCGGTCAGATCGCCAAGTAACCGTCCTAATGGCACTCAAATAGCATGTCTTGGTAGACGACTGGCTCGTCTATACCATAGTCTGAGTCGGACTCGTGCCCATAAGATGAGTAGAACTCGCAATGAAGTGGCCTCTCAGCGAATGTACCAGTCTCATGATACTGTCACGCCAGCAATCACGGCAACATGAAGGGCCCGGGGTGGCGCTGGACAGACAATTACGGCGAATTCTAGAGGAGCCGCACCTGGGAATGCCATTGAACACTTATACCTTCTCCTGCTTCCTCCGCGGTTGATACGCTTTAGGCGCAGGGGCGATAATGGATAGAAGCAAACCGAAGTCTCAGATCTCCTGGTACCGAGAGCTTCAGCGATATCTGATGTTGTGTAGGACGTCATAAACCCCTGCACTGAATAAATTGGCAGTCTAGAGTGCACGAGGCGTCCGTATGGAGACAGAAAAGGGGTGGCGTGTCGGAAAAAGACATCACCGATTTTGTCGTTGCTCAGGAAGTCGGTTGGTACTCGAACTCGAATGCCTCTGCCGGTCTATCATGCTTCTTGTTGGATGCATATGGTGATATTACAGCGTTTGTAGTTCCTTATGTCGGGACCATGGTGCAGATATTTCTGCATCGAATACATGCCGGTGTCGAGGTAGAGCCGTGCCGGGGAATAGAACACATGGATAATGTCACCGTCTGGAACACAGAGGTCTTTCATGGCCACAACGTGTAAGGGGAAACATAGACTGCCGATTTAGCTTCTCCGAGTCGCCGTCGGCGCCCATGCATGATATATCCGAATCGATAGGCCACTACGCAGCAAGCCTTTGGCTCCGACTACTTGGACCGTCAATTTCCCTTGGTTGAAGTTCTGATGCAGCGGCTTGGTTGTTTCGGCATACTGTTGTACGATTGTGCGATGTCAGTGGTTGTCTGGTATCACCCCATTCAAAGGGGGGAACCCACTATGACTCATCTGTATGCATGCTAGTCCTAGCGGTTCGTGGGTCGGGCTTGCCAGGGAGATCATTGACTGGAAGCGCGCCGCACCTCTAAATTACTTCCCGGAATGCAGTGAATGGAGCCGAGGCACATTTGCGTATCTTTACATAACACGAAGAACAAGTAGGCCCCTGAGACCTCAAGGTAATTTTCGGGTGCGGCAACTTCAGCAAGTTTCCATCGTGAGATTTAGGACTGAAAGGTGGGAGGACGACGTGACCCAGGAAGCAACTTGCCTAGTTAGGTTTAGTGGACACCTGCTTTCCACGTGTTCGAGAGCAATCGCTAGTTGAGCGTCTTTCTGCAGTCGTAGTACGTCTTCCAACGTTCCATGGCTCTGGGAAAGTTTCTGTTGCTGCTAGTACGGCGGTACGCCTTCGAGACAAATATGCGAGGCTCAATTAACCTATCTCAGGCTCATAGGACAAGCTACCGATGCGAGTGGGCGCACCTCATGAGGTTAGCCGACATCTGCAGGCATTGGCACTATGTAGTATGACTACCTCGGCGAACATTCTGGCAGTCAGCTTGCCTGTACAGTATCGCGGGAGGTACTCGGAGTTGAACTCAATCAACGACGACCGCCCACACTTGGCATCCTACTTCATCCGTCTTGTGACAGACAGAAAGCTCTCGTCGCGGTACCTTGTGCCGCCTCTCAGGCTGTATGGAACACGATGTTTCACGTAACGGCCACAGCACCTCACGTAACGTTGATTCAACGCTCATGCAATGGATGAACAGCGATGCAAGCTGCAGAACGATTCGCTCCGACGGGTGCCCATGGTGCCCCCACGCTTTTGCTGCTGTGCCCCTAGCGAGAGCGTTCAGGTTTCCAGAAGCTGAAGCTCGCCTGCTGGTCAGCCGGGCTTACTGACGTGCCCATCACTGACGTTTCACCTGGCTCAGTGGAACGTCTAGGCCTGGGGCTGGTCTGGGGTGAACTTCAATGCGCGGAGGGAATGGTCGGTCGAATATTCGCGTATATAACGACCAGAGAGGCTCTACTTGCGTCCCATCTCCACCATTCGACAAACTTGTCTCACCACTCTACACCTCAAAATCTGCTATGGCTACTATAGAGAGGCAAGAGTCAGCCATTCAGACCGTTCAGGTCCGCGTCACTCCCCTAGCAGAGGCGGATTTGAAGGCCGTCCCCCAAGCTGAGTCCCCACAAAAGCTTGACATCGAACATGCGATCGTGCAAGACGATCCTCGCGAGTGGCCGAGGATTCGCAAGGCAGGTCTATAGTTGACTTGTAAGGCATCAGCACTCATGTGTCTACAGTTCTCAGTAGTAATCATCATTTGTGCCGCTGCCGTGATCGCAGGTCTCGGTGGCAATCTATATAATCGTGGGTCTGACGCTTGTAAACACAGGTTCTTTGCTGATTCGCTCTAGCTGCGATCTCCGAGGTCGAGGCTGATTTACATGCCTCTGGCCAACAAGTCAGCCTAACAGTCTCACTGTTCATCCTCATCCAAGGAGGCTTCCCTGTATTCTGGAGTGCTATAAGCGAAATCTACGGACGAAAGGTAGGCACTATAACTCATTCTTAGTTCTTCAGCTGCTCATTGTATCCTAGGTAGTTTATCTGACATCCATCTCGTTGTGTACGGTAGGGTGTATCGTAGGAGCACTCTCGAAGACTATCAATGTGCTTATCGGTATGCGATGTATTCAAGCAGCTGGGTATGTTGTATTTCGCACGCGGTTTTATGCGTCTAATCATAGTGCTATTTCCTAAGCGCGAGCGCGGTGGTGACTATTGGCGCAGCAACACTGGCTGATCTGTACGAGCCCGAGCAGCGAGGCACCATGATGGGAATCTATTTGTGGTCAGTATCAAGCCTACTGCCTCATTCGATCTCATTGTTCATCTGCTATTGCATTCCATCAGTGCTCCTCTCCTTGGACCATCCCTTGGCCCCATGATCGGCGGTCTCCTCACTGAGGCTTTCGACTGGCGCGCGACGTTCTGGTTCCTGGTCATCTTCACAGGGCTCTGCATCATCCCCTTCATATCCTTCAGGGATACGTTCCGTCGGGAGCGTAGCTTGACGTACCAGGTAGCGTTGCGGAAGTGTCGGGACCGAGAGAACAGGAATTTCGAAACCTCGCGAGGCGCGCAGCACAGCATTTCAGCCCCCTCCGACTCGCCGGATGACGGACACGCGGAAGTGAAGAGCGAATGCAGCTCCGTCGAAACTAAGGTTGGAGACGTCGATCTCGAAGCTCATGTTCCGAAGCTTGCCGAGGGTTCGACGTCAAAGGAAGTGAGGCTGTCGTTCAAAGACGTCAACCCGATTGGACCCATGGTACAGGTCCTACGATGCCCGAACAACGTCGTTATCATTATTGCTTCAGGCAAGCAGTTCGGCGTTTCGCACGCGTCATATTCCAGTTGCTCATGTTCTGTACAGCATTATTGTTTGCTTTCGAGTATAGCATATTATACACGGCTTCGTTGACGCTTGCCAACAAGTACCAGTATGATGCGTTGAAGATCGGTCTGACACTCCTCTCGTTTGGAATTGGTTAGCTGTCCTCGCCGAGCACCAAAAGCTGATATTCACCCGTCCATGACTGTAGGCGCACTTCTCGGCAGCATGGTCGGAGGTCGCTACTCTGATTATGTACTTGTGATGATGAGAACAAAAAATGGAGGAAAGAGCTCCCCGGAGGTACGTATCGCTCGCCATCGAATACGTCTGTCTTTCGTTCACTAACGCGCATCCTCCCCAGATGCGCTTGCAAAGTACCATGTATCCCATGCTGTTCCTGCCAGCTTCCATTATCGCTTACGGCTGGGTGTGCGAGGAGCATGTACATGTAGCTGCCGTGTGTGTCATGCTATTCCTGTCGGGCTTCCTCATGATGTAAGTTCTCGGCTTGAACTCGATCGTTCAGTTCAAAGTACTGATCAGCACCTATCTTTAGCACCATATACTCGAGCACGCTGGCCTACATAGTCGACGCTAACACCGGTCGTTCGTCTTCTGCAGTCTCCACGAATAGCTGTGTAAGAGGCCTCTCCGGCTTCATTGCAGCGGAAATTGCTGTTCCTTTAGAGGTCAGTCTATGTTGCTCTCTGATCGCGGCCAAGTCCTCAGCGTGTCCGTGTGCATTTCGCTCCTCCCTTAGGACGTGCTTGGTGATGGCGGGCTGTACACGCTGTGGGGAGGTTTGATCATTTTGGCAGAACTGCTCATTGTTCTGGTCTGGTGGAAGGGGAGGCAATGGCGTGAACGTGTCAAACCCTGACAGTCGGAACACCTGCTGCGATACCTTAGATGACTTACTATACAGAGATTGCCATGGGCGGCATTAGAGTCTATCTCTATCATCATTCTAGTGTTTGGTATATGGACATATATATTCTCCGGATGACGTATGGGTGTCGATGTAATTTACGCTATGTATTCGTAGAACAGTACACATGAATCCGCGCTTCAGCATCGCTCTCTCCGTTGTGTCTTCCCGCGTTACTAGTGAAGTACACGTGGTGAACACGATGAACAATCAATAACCTCCGTTCCTGCGTCAGTCTTGCAATTTCCCTGTCAACCTTCCTTGTTCGGGGTACGTTCCTCCAGCGCTCGCTACCTCAACTTGGTCTCCCGTAATAGGCGGACCCTAAATACGACCTCTTGTGGATGGTCGGATGACCGTCGTATGGCCGGTGTATGTCCGGATTGTTAATATAGCAACCGACTAACCTCTCTGGTCTATGCCAACATGCAGTCGAGTCGGATTGTTCATCTTCATTGTCTACAACATGAAGAGTGGTACGTGAACATGTCATTCAGGCTCGGACATTCCATTGGTGGCAACTTCTCCGACTCTTACCTTACAGTACCAACCAACAGGATGCCCGTGTCCTGAGACCTGCGCGGTTGTCACTGACGCTAGTTCCTCCTGCTCACTAAGCCTAAGACGATACTACTGCCCACCACTGGCAAATGTTACCAATATTGTGCCATACCACTCACCCATGCCGTCGGCTTGCCGGGCGCTGAGGATACCCTTGCGGCCACTTCTTTACGACACGGGCGACCGCAAGGAAGAGTGACCGTCAATCCTCTCACAGGATTTAACCACAGGCAGGTTTGCTCCTCGTCCCCCTCCCCCAGTTTCCGAGTACACCTCGTTCTCCATTCACGAACTCCACGACCTTCACGATGGCGACGAGTGCCTCAGCAGCCATGGATAGTCAGAATCGGACGTCTGAGTCATCCGGGCCGGACCTGCGTAGGGAAGGCAAAGAAAAGGCTGTGGTAGAGGAGGCGACAGTCCCGGTGAAGCTAGACATCGAACATGCGGAAGTGAAGGATGATCCCCGCAAATGGTCAAAGACTCGTAAAGTGAGTAGTGCAGAGGCACAAGTTCAGGTACGGAAGGCACCCTTACCGATATTGGCGCGGTAGTACATTATAGTCGCTATGATATCCGCGGCATCAATGATTGCTGGTTTGGGTGCTAACATATACAACCGTGAGTCTTCGAGGAGATCGCTCAGACTGTACTAAATTCCGATATCTCCTCGCCACAGCCGCAATTTCCAACATAGAGGCCGACTTACATGCCACACCTAGCCAACTGAGTTTGACACTTTCCCTTTTCATTCTCATTCAAGGCGGGTTCCCCTTGATCTGGAGCTCGGTCAGTGAAATTCAAGGTCGAAAGGTAAGTTATGGATAACGGCTTGTTGCACGAATCTCATGCATGTAGCTATCCAGACCGTGTACTTAGCGTCTATTGCGTTATGTATGGTTGGATGCATTGTAGCAGCTACGTCGAAGACAATTAGCGTTCTCATTGGCATGCGCTGTCTACAGGCTGCCGGGTACGTGCTCTCGTTGCTGGGATCGTGTAATGTTAATAATGAAATCATCTAATACCCGTGCAGTTCGAGTGCCGTCATATCCATCGGTGCTGCGACACTGGCCGACATATACGAGCCTTCTGAACGGGGTACGATGATGGGAATATATTATTGGTTCGTACCATTGACTTTCATACAGCCTTAGCTGAATATCTCGTGTTACTCCAGTGCCCCTCTACTCGGACCTTCTCTCGGTCCGATTCTGGGGGGTGTGCTGACCCAAGGTTTCAACTGGCGTGCAACGTTCTGGTTCCTCGCCATCTTTACGGGATTGTGTACGATTTCCTTCGCATTCTTTCGGGATACATTCCGGAGAGAACGCAGCCTTACGTACCAGACCGTGCTGAAGCGTGTGCTCACACAAGAGGCAAAGAAGGCGGCCGCAGAGGGTGCAAGGCAGTCTGTTTTCGAGAAAGCCGAGGCAGACAGTACTCGCACTGCGGCTGTTCCTGCAGCTGACAAGGACATGGAAGAAGCAAGGGGCAAATCTAACGAGGAAGCCGGTGACGGGGACGTCGAAGCCCGGGCCGCGTTGCCTGCCTCCGAGACCCCTGCAGCCGTCAAGGAAGTCAGACTCTCCTTGAAGGACGTGAACCCGATCGGCCCAATGCTCCGTGTGCTCTATCGACGGAATAACGTCGTCATATTGTTCGCCTCGGGTGAGCCTGTCTGCGTCGAGAGGTGCCCTGAAACCCCATCTGAAGATTTGCTGACGCTGCAGGCCTCCTGTTCGCCTTCAACTTCAGCATCACGTACACCGCGTCTCGGACCCTGGCCAATAAGTATCACTATGACGCCCTCGACACTGGTCTCGTCCTTCTGGCGTATGGCGTAGGTGTGTTTTTCAGCGCTTCATCCCTCCGGATTATGGCTAAGCTGCGTGCAGGTTGCCTGCTCGGTAGTGTGCTTGGAGGCCGTTACTCAGACCACGTCTTCCGCAAGCTGAAGGCCAGGGATGGCGGAAAGAGCCAACCGGAGGCACGCACCCTGTACAGTGTCCGCGCTCGGTGGATGGTCCATACTTATTTCATTGCGTCTTCTCTAGATGCGTCTCCAAAGCACAATGGTGCCTATGCTGTTCTTCCCTCCTTCCGTCGTGGCGTACGGCTGGGTGTGTGAAGAACACGTCCATATTTCTGCCGTCTGTGTGATGCTGTTTCTGGCGGGATTCTTCCAAATGTATATACCTCGATTCGTGCTTGGGCCACGCACTCACTCATCTCGCATTCTGTCTCCAGATCCATTTACTCCAGCACCCTAGCCTACATCGTGGACGCCAACGTCGGACGTTCTTCGTCCGCCGTAGCATCAAACAGCTTCTTCCGTGGGGTGTCAGCCTTCGTTGCAACCGAGGTTGCTGTCCCCCTCCAGGTGCGTTCCTAGAGGCACTACCTGACGCAAGGCGAGAGGCCGCTTGTCCTCGTACGACACTGACCGCCATGCATAGGACTCTATTGGAGATGGCGGACTGTATTCCCTGTGGGGAGGTCTGACCCTCATTTCCGAGCTGCTGATCCTTCTCGTATGGTGGAAAGGAGGGCAATGGCGGGAGAAGGCGATAGCAGGCGAGGTCCGAAGGTCTGGGTAGAGCGAGCAAGCTTAATCACCGGGTACGCCCGTGCTTCCCGTAGACACGGCGCCAGAACCCAGGTATTATACGCACTCTATATCTATAGATGGGGATTCAGCTGGATAGTTTGGGTTTCTCACCACACGCTTGGTAATAGGCCCGGTGGTCTTCCTGTGATTGACTCGCCTGGCCATACTAGGGGCCATTTGCCACGTCGACCTTCATTGCTACCTGTGCTCAGCTCTCACACGGAGAGAAGAACACGGGTTCCTACACGTCATTCTAGCAGCATTCGACTCCGTATATCGGGCTTCGTACAGAACCGTGAGGTAACAGCGTGTCCGCAGAGGATCGCCCTCTTCCGCATGGATCTAGACGAGATTTTTCTGGCAGACGACCATTGGCATGTCATGTCGATGATGACTTGCTAACGTCCGGTTCGCGAATTGGAGGGTACCTGGCTCGATGTTGATTGACTTCTCCCTTTTGCGCGCCGGGGGCCGGGCCAGAGGTATAGGGGATTCGGTGACGCTCCGCGGACGCAGCTCACCTCGGTCATGATGCACTGGACAGCATATGGAATGAGTCTCTGTTCACGACATCAACTAGACTGTTCAAGGACACACTCGGCACGTGGACTGCAGTAAAGGTCAGCAGCACTTGAAACGACCAGTTGTCCGATCCAACGAAGGGCTTTTTACATTACACTTCTGGCTGATGTACAAAGGATTATACATATCGTCGATGATACACTATTCCGCGTCCTCGAACATGGTATACACATACCCACAGCGTTATTGTCAGCGCCATTCGTGGTCGTCATCGTTGTCATACATCATGTCTTCGTGGTCCGAGCCATCGTGGAATATGTCTAAGTACGTCGGTGTCAACTAAGTATGCATTGTACATCAAAATGTGTGCTCACCGCTGCCTTCGCTTCCGTCGTCATCCCGGTCGGACTCCTCGTCTGGATAATCATTCTGGTACCAGTCTTCAGCTGTGCACCAATCGTCAGACTCGTGGAATCGCGCGGAGTATCTGCCGGGACGCACCGTTTGAATCCTCATCAGCTGTGTCGTACACTTCTGAATCATCGTCATCGTCCGAATCATACAGTGTCAGTTCGTCGGGCACATCAGTCCTATGAGCCCCGGAGTCAGTCTCGTCTCAGAAATTGCGCTTCGCAAGCCACTCACAGCGTGCCGACGTTGCCAAGCATCGCACTGGGGGAGCGCGTGAGTCGCTGGTAGAAGACGTCGTACACGTAGTCTTCATCATCCTCCTTCGTGGGAGGGATGAGCGTCGTCGCAGGCGGTGCGGCCACTGTATCTTCCACTGCTATGTCCTCAGCACACAAGGGCAAGTGGGATGCATCAGGAACGCTGCGTACATTTGAGATATTCCTGCAGGAGGGGCAGGAACTTGGCTACCTCCGGGTCGACCGACGTCGAAGCTGCTAGGCCGGACGACGATGGCACGGCCTCGTACACGGTAAGCTGGGCCTGTGCTGCACGGGCCGCCTCGAGCTCCTTCATCGACCATACCTTCGGCCTTGACGCCCAACGACGTATCAGCGCCACAGAATTGTGGGAGAGAAGATTAACCGAAGACGTACGGAGCGGAAGGGATGCGCCTCCGGACTTGTGGATCTGTTGACGGCACCTCGCGTTTGAGGACGGTATACTTGCGGGGAGTCTCGTTTGGCCTCGAGCGTTTCGCAGGCGGTTCTGTAGGGGTAGTGGGTGACGCAATTTGGCCCATGTCGGCGGGCGCTGACTTTGAGGCGGGCATTACTGCCTGCTGTGTCTGCTCCCGCTCGCCTTCTTGCCTTGACTCACGCGCCAAGGCAGCCAAACGGGTCTACAGTATTTGTGAACAGACTGAGTATGGAGGGGATATGAGCATTGTGACATAGAGCGCACTTCGAGGTCTCGTTTGGCCTGCTCATCCTCCCATGCGCCCTGCTCAACCGTCTCGGCGAACTTGAAAAAGTTGAGGCCAGCCCGGGATCGCTTGCCTTTCGGGCGCGGGACGTCTTGATTTACCACTGCGTCATCATCAGTAGAGCTGATGTATGCGGGTCTTAGAGTGCGTACACAATCCATCTAGTGGCTCCTCGTTCCGTTTGCGCTTAATCCGCAAGATGGCGTAGGGTCGCTGCTGCTCGGGGGCATCCGTCGCCGCAATTTGCGCTGGCTCTGTTGCTGACATGCTATGCAGACTCTGCGTAGGACGTAGAGCACCGCAGTGTTGGTGATGTGGTAAGTAGATGAGGTGGTAGACGAGAGCTAGGAGTGCACGACTGGCCACACAGGACCTCGACGAACCCAGAGCCGTCGCGTTTCGTGCCACGTGATCGAGTCTCGACGGCGCCTACTACAGTAGTACTAGGCCCTGGCAGGCTACAGGCTCACTAGCACTCACTACCAGGCTCTTGAGTTCGACGCTTGAGTTCTGCCAGTGCTTGGCAAGGCCAGCAAGCACTGGCTTACTACACGGTATCATCTTTCATTATGTGTTTTTTGCTCCCAGGACCAAGAGAACTCATGAGCCGCAGCGTACACAATCAACTTCAACTAACAGCCTCGGACCCTCTTGAACTGGACTCCTGCTGGAGATGTATGTATCAAAAAAGAGACAAAAATCTATGGAACGACGCAGTTTTGGCCATATCATCATCAAGAAATTCATAGACCAAAAACTTAGCAACTCCTTGCCGCATGCCCAAAGGCAATGACCCTTTCTTGTGCCTTTCCCCAAATCGTTCCGCTTCCCAGAAATTCGTGAGAAATCATTTCCATTCCTTTCGCTATCTGTGCCCGGCGCCGCGAAATCGTGTTATCTTTGTAGAGAAGACTCGAGAGACTCGACGCGCCCACGTGATATGCAGAGCCCTCACTGCTCAGTTGTCGTCGCTCGATCGCGTTGTTCAGGCGTGGATCCGAGTATGCGCTCTGCTGAGCGCTTCACTGCACCATCCAGTTGCGCCACACCGTCGCATTGAGAATAGTTCGACAATCCTATATTGACCGTACAAAAATCGGCGAGCTCACTTGACCCCTCTCATTCTGACCGCTCACCTGTCCTTGCACAAACGATCATCGAGCTTTTCCCCCGTCGACACTAGAACTGTGTCGCTGTGGATGCTACATAACAGCATACAGTACAAAGCATGCTACATACTCCTAGTAAGGTATATGTGCACATCGGTGGATTCCGCCACGCCCTCAGAAGCGGGCCAGCTTCTCACCGTCACTGTAGGATTGGTCAACAGAAACCATATCAGGAACTGTCTTCTGCTGCTTGTGTTTCCACCTCATCAACCTGCTGATCACAGCGATGAGCAATGCCGCAGTCAGCAGGCCGCCCACGAATACAGCAGCGGTCGGAAGATGAGAGGCACACGCTTGGCCGGCATGTTCGACAGCGCATACACCTGCGTCTTCACGGGCGACGAGAGTCGTGTCTGTGACCCCTTCCTTGGCAGCGGCCAAGGCGACGTCGCATCCGCGTTCAGTTGTCTGGCCGCAAGCATTGCACCACTCAAGCGTCGTATTGATTCCCGCAGGTTGGAAGGCCGAGATGAAGGTCGACAACGGAACATCTGTGCCCGAGGCCGTGCCGTTCCATCCCGGGAAGAGCAGCGGGTACGAGTGCAGCTCCGTATCATCAGTGCCGTTCTTGAATTGGAAGCGGAGGAAGGGTTCTGAAGATGAAGACGACGTCCGGACTTCCAGCACGACGGCAGCAGCGTAGTTCACTGCATCGGGTTGTTTGTTTGTGAGAGTGGATCGTCATCGACAATCAGCGCTAGGACTGACCGAATGCCTCAGGAAGTGACCCATCCGCGACAACGCCAGTCATGTTCCACATGCTCAAGAAGGGCTTGTAATTGATGGCGTAGTAGGCTAGCTTGAGACCGCTCGATGGGTCCGTGATGTCGTTGAACGCGCTGATGATGTCAGGAATCAACGTCTGGAACGCAACTGTTGACTGATATCAGTATGACCGCACACGGTCGTATACACACTCTGACACGCAGACACAGATACACACTGTTCCCAATGCCACTAAACGAGGGGTCACTGAAGACCTGGTATTGTTCCCAGTTCGCGAGCGCACGCGCCTGCTCCAACAAGGTCTCAGGGACCGTGGCAGCGTATGTTGCGTTGTGGACGTCTTGGACGTTCATGTAATCGAAGATCTGCCATCGATTTCACAATGAAGGAAGTCTGCGTCAAAGACAAGCACTTACATTCCACTGCAGTGGAATTACTGGTCAATGGCTGTGATTGCATGAGGGATACGTACGCATTAACGTACCGCATTCTCGAGCTCGATCGGCCGGCCGCCGACGTAGGGTGGAAGTGCCGCAAAGAAAGCAGACGCGTTCGCAGAGACTTCTTGAAACAGCGTCGAGTTATACAAGGTTTGCGCACGGTTGAGGAAAGTCTGGAGCGTGATTAGTTGAGCATTCGCTGCCACAAAATCAGACGTACTGTGCAATCCGTCGTGCCCTCCAGAGAGACATCTTCATCCGGGTTAATCCCGTTGACTGTTATATCGAGTATAGGTAACAATGCGCTACGACGTCATGATTGTCGAACAGACCTGGCACGTATTGATATCCTCCAAGGGGATTCGTGATGGTGGTACCATTAGCCAGAGTAATGTTCTGCTGCGGCGTTGGCGGCCAGAGGCCCTGAGTCAGAGCTACGGCGCTGTCCAGAATGACCGTGTCATCGGGAAAGTCGTTATCTGCGTACACAGCGACCTGTGTGCTGTTGAAGATGGAAGTGGAGGGAGAGATACCCTGAATATAAGACGGCGAGGTCGGGTCGAGGTACACCGAGCGCAGGAAACCGCCCAGCTGAAATTCTTGTTGCTACAGCGAAGAGACAGTGTCAACAGAGCCACTGGGACAAGGAGAGTGAGCTCAGATCGAACGTACCTCTCCCAGCGGTGTTATGGCTGTCTGAGACACGGCAAACGTGTATGGATCCTGGAAGTTCTCATACCTGTCGCCGTGGCGAGCGATGAGGACAATGCCAATGACGGTGCTGTCAGACATCGTAGTAGTATGCGGCGCAGCTGGAGGTAGATGCACGTCGAACAGACCACAGTACGCCGAGATTATATGCGCAGCCAAAGCGGAGTTCTTGGGCAGTCACTGCGATGTTTGTTCGGGTCCATGTCTTCCCATGTCAAGCGCGTGTGGCCCGCTACTATCTGTCAGGACCATGAGTACGCGGGGCCTGTGCTGTAGAACGCAAAACGGTCACGGCCAAATACGTGCGGACGGCCTGTCATTTCATAGACGCGCTGAGTGCAGCGCCGCTACTTCTTCACTGTAACCGAACCTGTAGCTCGCAAAAATGCGGGATATAGTTAATGCGGTTCCTGTGAAGCCGAGTACTGTCCAACTGAATGACTGATGTGAGATAAGAGACAGCTCACAGTCCACAAACGTACCTTTCATGCACCGGAACAGCGAACAGCTGCCATTGTCCGATGCCACAGTCGGAAATTCTGGACGCCGGAGTGTCCAAGGAACGCGCCTATTCTCGAACACCTGTGTCTGCTACCGGCCAGGCGGCATACGGTGTTTGACTACACGGCTGCCTTCGTTATGTCAGGGGTACTGAATGCATTCGCGCGGATGGCGCTGCTCACCAAGCCTCCCAAAGACGATGGCGGTAACTCCCAGTCGCTGAGGAATTGACGCATGTACTTGATAATACTCCTATCTACTGCGAAAAGCATGCTGACAGCCTGAGGGTTGTGGCGAGTCCGAACTGGGCTGAAGGCGACTATCAATTAAGCTTTATGCTTGGTACAGCCCCATCTTCTGAATCGTAGTCACAAGGGACGTCAAGGCGCCAAAGCGGTGAATCATGTAATTCATTCATTGACAGGCTGTACTTCCATCCTGGTCGTATGTTACCTTGTGCCTCCCACAGACGCCATGGTCTGGACAGCACGTCAGGAATGATTGTTGGGCGCAGGAACAGTCATCGGACTTACGAAAGGAGATGCCGTAGGGCCATCCAAAATGGTTAATTCTTCCTCTGTAAAGGGAAGAAGAGGAATAACCAACGTGCGCAGCGGGATTAGCAGGAGAATGATGACAGGGAAGCCAATTGCCGCTGATAACTGCGTTAGCATTGCGATTACTGAAGGATCATAATCGCATTTACCAATGGTCTGCGTAACGGCAAATGTCGCGCCAAAGCCTGCCAATTGCACGCCAACGAATAGTAGGATTCGCGAGTTGCGGACTTTACGCAGGGGCTCATCCGCTGGAGTGAGAGCCCTGTCCCGGAAGAAGTACAACAAGCGCCGCGTTATCCCATTACCCTGCAGTGCGTCCAGGCCCATATACCAGCTATTAACGAGGCAATTCAGCCCTCTGACAGTTCCGACGGAGGATCGGCATGTATGACTCACAAAAGGCCCGCCAGGACACCGCGCGGGATCAGGTGCAAGACGTGCAAAAATGGACGGGTCAAAAGGACAAGGCACAGTGCTCCTTGGACAAGGTTCGACACACGTTGTTCGACGACCGCGACAGCTACTTCGTGCCTGCGTGCATCACCCTCCCGGACTTGCGTGGGGTCTGGCTCTAACTCCGGGTCGAGGAACGAATGGCGCGTGCGTATAGATTGGAGCTCCGCTTCGTTATGGTCGGTCAGTCGACGTTTCTTTCGCACCCGCTGCATCGAGTCTCTCCCATCCTCCTGGTCTTCGCTCACTTCCTTCTTCTCTGGGTATCCCATAACGAGCAGAGACGTCGTGTGAATCGGTGCCTGTGGAATGAGTCCGTTGGGAGCGGGCAGCCCGAGCAGACCTGCGATGAACGTCGTGATACCGAGCAGGAAAAAGTCATAGTGGAAGCCTGGAGGTTTGCGCAAGGGGAACGCGGTTCCCTGAGCCATCAGCGACTGTGATCTGTAAGCGATCTGCCCGGGTGTGTGCGGAAATAGGACACACCGAGACATTGTGGTCGAAGAAAAACAGCACCCAGAGGACGAAGCCAAAGGGGAAGGCAATTCCCACCCACTTGCCGTCCAATTGCCAAAACCGCACGAGCCACTTTCGCCCATTTGCAGGTTGGAATGATTTACTTGTAGGCAGAGTGCTTGGATTTGCAGAGTTGAATTGACCCCAGTAAGCCATTCCCGATGCGGCGACCAATGCCATTGGCATCCCGTAGTCGGCTAGGAAGCGGCGGACATGTCGGTGGAAGTACGCTGACTGCGATAACGATCGGAAGAGCAATGATGTCACGAACATCAACAGGGCGAGTATGATGCCGACAAATGCACCGTCAAGTGTGGATGAATCCGTCGGCGAGGCAGACTCTGCGGGAAACTCTCTTGTGATGACCTGCACGCCATATTGAAGATAGACCCACGATACGTAAAACCCGAAGGTATCGCATGGGAAGAGGGTAACGTAGCGTAGGAAATTACAAACTTAACAACTTCAGTATCTAGAGACAGATGGAATGGTGGCGTACTCACAATTCAGCGCTGCCGTTATCCAGTGCAGAATCGCACCCCATAGATACACCCACCCAACAAATTGAAGATAGTCAGGTGCATCAGGTTGTCGCTCAATGATGTTGTAGATCGTCTTGTTCAGCACGGTGATTGGACCTGTCACACCTGCTATACAGAGTGGCTGGGCGCCGAACACGGAAAATATGAAGGCGGCCATGAAGGAAGAGAGCAGAACCTCCGAGACCCCGTATTGATTGGTGGTCTCAATCAGGTCCAGCGAAAACGCGATGCCTGGCAAGACACTGGGCATATGATATCAGCATCCCGGACCATTCTAGTCAGCGCGGAGGGATACCTTCAAAACCCACCCCTCGCTGCGCCGGCACCAAGCCATATGAAGACGAAACTCACTTCGAGAAGAATATCAGGACGATAGCGGGGATGACGCGATAATTCCATGCGTCCGTCCAGTCACTCATGTAGTATGGGGCTCTAGCACGGACATCGTGAATCATGCCAGAGCCTATCCAAATGCGTCGTGGAATGTCGTTAGACGTAGTGGAGTCATTCAGTCGTAATGTAACGGATGGTGATCGCGAGGACGATGTCGACTTTTGTGGGTGGCCCTTCTCCGACCTTGGAACGTCTACTGTATCGACCTGACCCTCCGAGTGTCTGGCCGCTTGCTCAGAATATTGCGCGCCCGTACTCTCGGCCATGCTGTCGGCCAAGTTGTTCGTCCAGACGCAGATCAATCACAATCTAGTAGAGCCCTTGAAGGGTATAGGTCTATGTACGTCGTAGATTGAGCCAAAGTTGCTGGCAGTGATGAGAGGAGAGTCAGTATGGGTTGGGTCAGCCTGAGGCGATCCGCCGGCAAATCAGGTGCTCACCTATATTTTCCTCCTCGTCTTTATGTCACCGTTTCCCCGGCCTCCACTCAGCCATCACAGTCGATTTCGGTCAGAGCAGAATTCGACTCTGCCACAGGTCGTACGGCTGGTCGAGATCAGGACGCGACACCCTTTAATTTCCAGTTTAGTCAAGCTGAACTTGGTACTTATCGCGGATCATTCCATGTCTGGGTTGTCGAACGAAATTTGAGCGCTTATCCGCGCGACATACTTGGCACGCAACATGGCGGATTCACCAGTCACACACCCAAACAAGGGCTTCCTCACTCGCGCACACAGGTTCGCGTTCTGGGTTGCTGGACTCTATGTTGCAGTGATTGTGTTGCTCTCCGTTCCCTTCATCCAAAGGCAGTGAGTAGACCAGACTAGCTAACCCAAGTCCGGGGCCAGCCTGAAGCTGAGGTACCAGCATTGATCAGCGTAGCCTACGAGCATTGGATCAATGAGCCATGGCATCGAACTTATGACGTTCCGGAGAAGTACGGGCTTGCGCGTGAGTAGTCCTTTTTCACCAACAAGAGTTCTGCACGGCTACGAGAGACTTGTGATGCCATTCATCCATCCACCTCATGAGCAATGAAGCCGACGCTGAAATTGTTGTACAGCCGGCAAGACACTCGATCTGCAGCTACACACGTCTGACAATGTCACGCTCGGAGCCTGGTTCATGCTCGCTGACCCGTACTATCAAACAATTCGCACATCCGCGTTAAAACCGCTTTCTCAGCCCACTATTGAGGTAGTAAAGGACGCTATCAAATCCCGCCCAACCATCCTCTACTTCCACGGTTCTGCTGGTTCCCGCGCTACAAGCGGACGTGTCCAGCAGTATACCTCTTGGACATCGCGCCTGAATGCGAATATATTCGCGATTGACTACCGCGGCTTCGGGAACAGTGAGGGGTCGCCATTTGAAGATGGTCTCAAACTCGATTCATACGCAGCTTGGGATTGGCTTATGGACCATGGGGCGAAGCCGGAGGATGTGCTCGTTCTTGGGCACAGCCTCGGTACCGGCGTGACTAGCAAATTAGCGTCCCGTCTGGCGCACGAAGATGTCAAGCCGAGGGGCGTAGTCCTTCTTGCACCATTCTCGAGTATGTTGACACTGCTTGACACTTACGAGATATGGGGCATCCCTGTGCTGCAACCACTTCAGAGCAACGCTTTAGGACGCAGTGAGCATTACCACAATGGACGGATCTCCGTAATGGTTGATATCTCCTCCCAGAAATCTTGAGAAGGCTAGCTAGTGAAGCATATGACACTCTGTCTGTTATTCATGTAAGGCGGTTCGGCAATTTCATAGCTATGGACCTGCTGAGAATGCCCTCCTCCCAGGAATTCAACGTGCCTACTCTGATCGCACACTCCGCGGACGATTACGAGATACCGCACTCGCATTCGCGGACACTCATGGACAAGCTCCTCGACCCTTTACTCCCTGCCGCTGTTTCTCTCCCCGAAAAGCCTGGGGTCCCCGTATCCCACGAGCACTTCATCGCCTTCTCGGAAGCGCAGGAGAAACGCAGGGAAGCCCGAACTGCCCTTGTGCGCAAGACTGACATTCCCGACTTCGGTACCCTAGAGCAGTTCGAAGGGGCGTATGGGACAGTGGTATACGTGGAGACGAACTGGGGTTCGCACAGTAAGGTTGGCTTGCAGGAGGGCGTGCAAGATATCATTGCGTCCACGTTCCGGCTGGGCGTGCACGCGTGAAGCGCGTTTACAGATCTCAACCCTCGGCCCTGCGGTACAGCATTGTAATGTTATTTATTGTTCCCTTCACGACTGTTCAAGTTTTGCAATTCCATACAAATTGCCACAGCGGTTCTGGGGGCAATGGTAGGTGATATGTTTCTGTCCGTTCTTAGTAACTCAATGCCTCATTACATTCGTCCTATGCCAACGAAAGATATGTGTACATGTACAGCCATGTCGCACATATTCTACGAGTTGCCATGCTTGACTCATTGTGTTTTGTAACGTATCCGAAGCACGGCTCGGACTATTGACTTGGCCGTGTGGGCCGTGTGCCAAGCTACTGTGCATACATAAGCGATACATAAGCATACATACCAGCTCTGTCAGGCGGTGTGATTTGGTTGATCAGTGGCGATACATTGGCTTCTAGGCCCTTGCCGGTGGAATCATCGGTCCATTTCTTGGACGAACATAGGGTGCTTTCTCTGGTCGTCGTCCTTGAACTCGACTTGAACCAGTACTAATCCACTGAATGGCGGATCCGCAAGTTCCGGCACAACCAAACCAGGGCTTCCTGGCTCGAGCACCTGAGCTTGTGCTTTTGGTTGCTGGTCTCTACGTTGTGGCCATCGCTCTGCTCCCGATTCCCGTCATACAGAGATTGTGAGTCCCCCCATCAAATCCTAAATGAAGCTACTCCAGAGCTAATATCCACCGTTAGCTTCATTTACCAGCATCGGGCAAACGAACCATTCCATGGAAATTATGCCGTACCGGAGAGATATGTTCTTGCTCGTGAGTAGCCTGCTCTATGTCTCCGCAAGCTCGTATGGCTCGAAGGCAAGTGCAACGGCTACGTTTTTAAATCCTTCTATAGTCCTCGAAGGCCGAGGCCTATGTGGAACGGCTACGTTGCATTGAATGGACGAAGTGACTGATGCTGAACCTGTTGCATAGCTGGGAAGACGCTTAACCTCGGAATACGCACTCCTGACAACATTACGCTCGGCGCGTGGTTCATACTCGCCGACCCATGCTACCAATCGCTTCGAGCATCTGCAGCAGAGCCGCTCTCCCAACCCAGTCTTGAGACGATAGAAGACGCTATCAAGTCACGCCCGACCATGCTCTACCTTCACGGCGCGTTCGGCTCTCGCTCTACCAGCTGGCGTATCCAGCACTACATCGCTTGGACAGCACGTCTCAAAATCAATGTCTTCGCGATTGACTACCGCGGCTTCGGGGACAGCAGCGGTTCCCCATACAAGGACGGTCTTTTAATTGACTCATACGCGGCCTGGAGCTGGCTCATTGAGCATGGGGCGAACTTTGAAAGAAGAAGACGTGTTCATCTTAGGGCACAGCCTCGGCACGGGCGTCTCTGGCAAGCTAGCTCCACGTCTGGAGAGAAAGGGTGTCAAGCCTAGAGGCGTAGTGCTCCTTGCGCCATTCTCGAGTGTGTCGTCGCTCATTGAGACCTTCGAGATATGGGGTATCCCTATTCTGCGGCCGTTACAGAGCTTTAGTTTGGGTCGCAGTGAGCTCTGTTTTTGAGTATGATCCTAATTTTATTGGTTTGACTGATGCCTCTCCAGAGTTCTTAAAGAGCGCTGCAAGGGAAGTATACGATACTCTGTCCGTCATCAATGTATGCTACTCAGCTGTCTTGGGGCAATCGGCTTGCGCACTGACCACTTCTCACAGGAGTTCAATGCGCCGATACTCATTGCGCACGCGACGGACGACCGCGAGGTCCCGTATTCCCATTCCCGAACTCTCATAGACAAACTCCTTAACCAATTGCTCCCTCCTGAATTCCCTATTCCCGGTGAACCAGGGACGCCTGTGCCCCATGAGCACGCCCAAGCTTTAGCACAGGCGCAGAAAAAACGCAGCGATGCTCACGCAGCCCTCGTGCGCAAAGTGGACGTGCCCGAGTTCGGTACCGTGGAGCAATTTGAGGGCACGTCTGGGACCGTGGTGTATGTGCAAGCGCACTGGGGCGCTCATGGCTTTGTCGGCCTGCAGGAGGGTGTGCAAGATGTCATTGCGTCGACGTTGAAACTGGGTGTTCACGCCTAACGCAAGCATTGCTCGCAGTGGTGATTATTTCTGCGGTCCCGGTGGATTATACAATCATTTGCCTTGCACTACAGCCATTCGTGTCACTATGCACTGCTCAGCCTCTGCCGACGAAGGGCATACGAGTTGCCCTGCAGACGGTGAGTATCAGTACGTCGCAAATAGGAGTGCTCAGTTTCCGTCTCACATGATGTTCACCGTCAGCATAGTAACGTCGGGAGGCAAGCCAGCGATATACGCAATGGTGTCGCCAACGTGCTGTGCGTCCATCATGTGCTCAGCCGTAACCTCGCCATTAGCTTGCAGGATCCCGGCTGCGTGGCCACTCGCCATGCTTGTCGCAGCATTACCTGGTCAAATAGCCCGTCATAACCTTTCGTTACAGATGGACTGCAGGATGTCAGCGACGTACCAATGTCGATCTGCGTACAGGTAATGTTGAACTTGCGGCCATCCAACAAAGTCGACTTCGTCATCCCGAGCACGGCATGCTTCGTGGCCGTGTACGGTGCAGTGTTCGGGCGAGGCGTGTACGCAGAGATGGACCCATTGTTGATAATTCGCCCTCCTTGCGGCGTTTGCGCCTTGAATATCTTGACCGCTTCGCGCGTGCAAAGGAAGGTCCCGATGAGGTTGATGTTTGTCACTTGTTGGAACTTCTCTAGGGAAAGCTCCTCGATGGGTACCGCGGGTGCATTGATGCCGGCGTTCTGTGACCCGAGGATTTGATATCCGGTAAAATAATGCCAAAGTGTTATTATGTGTGCACTCACGTTGAAGAGCAGGTCCAGACGGCCTGAACGCATGTACATGTAAGCGACTATATCTGTGGATTACCGTGATATTCCGGATAAGTGAGCCATACCAAAGTGCTCGACTGTCTTGTGGAATAGGCTCTTCACGCCTTCCTCGTCCGTGACATCACCCTGGACGACGAGAATCTGGTCTGGATTAGCGCACATCGCCTTCGTTTCGCGCAGATTCTCGAGTCGCCTCGCGTAGAGTGTGATGGACCATCCAGCTTTCGAGAGTGCGATCGCACTCTTCTGTCCAATGCCTTAGAAACACCTTCTCTCAATAATCGTCTAAAGAGCTATGTTCTATGCAAGCGTACCAGACGAAGCTCCAGTGATAATCGCCACTTTCGAGCTCGCCATCTTGCACAATATGCAGACCAACGGAGACAACGAGGAGTGTTGTTGATGGCTGTACCGTGCGATGTTGCTTATCGGGTGCCATTATATACACATCTGACTATACTGAACGCTATTAGTAGACGGAAGGCCGCTCGAAGCTCCCACGACGTGTCTCGTGCCAGTGGTCCACCTGCGCTATGCTTCAAAGCATTTGCATACATCACTCACTGTCGTACACAACGTGAACACACGCATCATGTGCATGAGCAATGTGTATAGCATCAATGCGCTTATGTTAGGTTTTTGACCACCGGATATGTCACAATTTGGTATTGTCTCCCGAACGTTGGAGTCTCCAAGATCAGTCCACCCGTTAGTCTAGCTCGTCGAGCAGCCTCGTCATCCTCACAGCCAAATCGTCATAAAGTTCGCGCCTGTGTTGAGGCCCTGGAGGCCTTGAGGGCCAGGCGGCGGTGTCGGGGCTCGCTGCACAATAAAATGAACTCGCGGCTCCCGAAGGGAGCGTTCAGGAGGGAGAGGTGTGTCGGCATCCTTGCCGCATTTTTCTCGAGACCAGATGAAGGCACGTTTGACTAGTGCATCAACTGTGTTCTCTCCCAGTAGTAAATAAACATAACGTACCTAAGGGGGGGTGCCGCGAACGCTAGGGTGGGTGCCGCTGCGGCGATCATGACTGATGCGACGCTTGGCTGGCGCATATTTGTTCATTATCGTGAGGTCGTGGAGAATTGGAGTCGAAGGGGCAGGGGTCGTTACAAAACCTCGGTATGAACGACACGGAAGTGAGTATTATCCAGCAACGTACTATGAACAGATTCGGACTTACCAGTCGCATATCCATAAGCTGCGAAGTGGGGCCAGTATGAGGCCGGCTTATTATATCACGCCACTCAGTCAAACGAACACAGAGCGAGTCTAGGATGAATAGGCATCGTGCCGGCGGAGCCAGAGTCACTGTTATACCCAAGGGAATTCAACACGGCGTGAACGTGACGCAATGAAAAGTACTTTAGCCATTTGGCATGGCCTCCACGTCTGACAAGCTCGCACATGTTACCTCTACTAACGATTGGTCGAATTTGTAGATGAAGGGCCGCTATGCGGACAGAGTAATTGCCTCGCTGGGTCATTTGGCGGATGCCTCGACGCTTCATGCATGAATTGCGAAGCTGCATGATGAAAAAGCAGAGAGGACGCATAGAATGGGTAACGCCAGGTAAACTGCGCATATACTGAACCTGCTGAGGTCGTATACGTTCGTGTTAACAAAGTGTATCTGAGAAGGGACACATCGTACTCACTGGAGATCCTTGTATGGGGAGATAACGCTGCAATAAACGCAGGCATCTACCGAGACGTTTGAGCGAAGTGCACGAAGCACCTGTAACTAGTGTATGTTGTTGGTATTCTCCGAGTCGAACGCGCCGTGTGTGGCGCGATTCAAGCGCGACCTCACTGTCACAAGTCTACGTGACTCGTGACTAAATGGATCCCTCCTCCTCCTCACACAGGGTAAGTAGTTCCCACGTTCCGGAGATGACCGCGCCTCGTGAGTCGTAGTCTCATCATGTTTCGAGTCTCGCTCACAGTCACATTCCGCTGCTCCTCTCCTACGAGACGTTGGCCTTGTCGTTTGCCTCCGTACGCATTGCAACAGCGCTGTGTGTGCACAGGGGAGTTTGATCTAGCCATACTCACGTGTGTATGTCCATATTTCCCCGAGTCAGTTGCACATACTGACAACGGCTAAACCAAGACAGTAGCCATGGAAAGCACCCACGAGCTTTCTCATGCAGTGGTCAATACATCCAAGATCAACTCGGTGGAGGAGAACCATCATAACAACATCAACAACCTCCCGCAGGATGTCCTCCTGGCCATCTTTCGCGAGCTGCTTCTTACTGTGCGGGAGCCGAATGCGGCACTGGAGCCTTTGTCCGTGGGTTGGGACGATGATCATCTCCGGCCGTGGCCAACATACAAGAGTATGATGCCCCGGCTCACGTTTACGGAGACCCTCGGCACTGTCTGCCGCCATTGGCGAGGGGTGATGTCGCTCGCGTCCCTTTTCTGGACACGACTTGTCATCTGGGTCGGCAAGAACGCTACGCCGCTTTCGCAGATCCGCGAGTACCTCGCCTGGTCGCGAGCCCGTCTTATCGATATCTACATCCTGCAGACGTCCAGGATGCGCTTGGGTTGGCGCCCTCCTGAGGACGAGGCTCAAGTAAAGGCGCACGTTAAGGCCGCTTTGGAGACGCTCAGCCCTCATATGAAGCGGTGGAGAACGCTTCGCATAGAAGTTCTCCATTCCAGCTCCCTACCGCGTATTCGTGCTGACCTTGTTGGGCACGCGGACATGCTATCCACGCTCGACTTCGAGTTCACTACCGACGACTGCGTCGCGAGCACTGGAGCGGATTCGCAAGTGGCCGGCGAGTTCCACACGCCTCTTTTGGAGAATCTTTCCATAGGCGGCTTGCAATTTCGGGAATCGTACGTGGACCCACCCGCCTCAACATCGATGCTACCTCGCCTCCGTCACCTTAAGGTCACGAACTACGATGACTCGGAGCACCCGCCCTTTCCCTTAGTTGATCTCCTTAGGTTCCTCGTGAACTGTGACTTCGACGACCTGCATAGCCTTGATCTTGCCAATCTCCACCTTGCCTGCTCATATAAAGGACCACCGATCCGCGAGGGCAGGGATATCTGGTGCCACGAGGTGTCCTTTACTGACATGGGAGGAGACGTTATCGTGGAGTACAACAGGCTACTCGGCTACCCCTTCGCTGAGGTTGTGAAGTACTCGCGATGCTCGTTGAAGGACTTGTCTGAGCTAGGAGAGTCGGATATCATACGCATGGAGGACATAGATGAACCGCAATCCGTCATGTGCTTCCTCTCCGACTCTCGATGGGAATCTCCGTGCACCACTCTAGCATTTACGGCCTGCTGTGGCTTAACCCCAGAAGTACTGTCTATGCTTGGGCAGCCAATGCCTGACGGTGCCTGGTTCTGCCCATACCTCACCTCGCTCGTCATAGCTCTTTGCGGTGGGTGTACCAGCGCGGACTTGCGGAAGCTTGTCCGGGCGCGGTTTGAGGTGCATGCGGCAACTGGCTTCCCTCATCCAGGTGACCCGGAATTTGTGGTGACGTCGATAGTTGCGCTGGAGGTGCTGATGTCCTACGAGCTCGCGCCGGAGGACAAAGAGTGGTTCGACACAAACCTTGCTTATGTTCGTTGGGACAATTGGGAAGGAGGATACACTCGGAGTTTGCAAGAAAGTGAGGCCGTGTCCCGAGACGGCTGATGTTCACTCGAAGACTCAGACGTCATACTTGTGTAAACTTCCTCGTTTGTGCAGCAAAATGTAGTTCACATTGTGCTCAAAACATAGGCTGACAGTAAGAATGTATGATTACAATGAAGTACGATATCACTATATGAGGGCTATCTTCGAGCTATAATAAACCGCTGGGTATATATGAACGTGCATCCGGCGAGTTCTCAAAATTGATGGCAGAATCAGATTTGGAACTTCAGCTGCCTCTGCACACAAACTGCGCGAAATGGATTGCGCGATTGCAATCGCTGTATTCATGACGACACCTTGAATTGCCGGCGATGCGAACTGGATATGGGAGCATAATCGTTCGAGTCGATGTGAACGCTATTGAAGCTCGACCGCTTGAGGGCGTTACAATGAGTCCACAAGCGGGATATACAATATCTGCGGGACTCACCGGCGAGGCTATTGACAGGTCTTGTAGCGGAACATCCCTTGTCTCCTGCTTCTGTTCTGGGGGAACCATGGGCGTATTCAATAGGACATGAAAGGTCGTGTACAAGGAGGTTGAGAATGGCATTATCATGAAGGAAGATCGTGAGATGGGCCGTAAGTAGGGTCTGTGGTGATGCGGGCAGGGGAGGACGTTGAGATGATCGTTCCCCGTGGGGAGGGGTGTCTTATATCTGGCCTGCGTCTTTGCTGCAGACGCGCGTATGTCATGGAGCGGGAGCAAGCGGGAGCGAAGGCGGCCTCGGTCGCGCCTCGACGCGCTCCGATGACATCAGCTACGCGGTCTCGTGATAAGTTACCTTTCTGAGACGGCGCCCACGGAAACGGACTCAGCTGAGATGACATTGACACTACTACCGAATAATGCGTTACCCGGGACAATGCATCTTACATATCGCAGAGACGCAATATCTCAGACTGATTGTAGAGCAAAGTTTCTGTGGGCGCACTTTGTCTCGGGCGATTTGATAAGTTCGTGCCACTCGAGGGTACCGTGACCAAGAAGAAACCTGACAGGAAGATGGGACTCTCCTTGCCGGCTTTTATCAAGGGAGAGTAGGTCTCTCCAGAAACAGTCCGTTATATTAACGACAGATTCAAGTTGAGAGCTCGATCATATGTATACATTTGCCGTGTGTAAGTACGCTATCATGATGGTTTTAAGTACCACCGTGACGGGCCCAACGCGTCGACGTACGGCTACCCCGTCACAATAGTTCAATAACTTGATTGTCATTCGAGATAACAGGGGATAACCTGCGGTTCTGAGACCCGCGTTGCTAGCGAAGGGCTCCAGTCCAATTGTAGACGGCAGACGAGCCTAGTAAGTATTCAATGCCGGTGTCCTGAGTGTACTATTATCCGTAACACCTGAGACAGCATCATCGAACATTGGTCTACCTGAGTCACCGATATCACGATACAACCTCCATGCCAATCATTTGCAGCAAAGCTCAAACGCCGACGATTTAAACGACACAATAATGCCATCGTTACCGCTTGCGCACAGGGCCTCTCCGAGTCCGCTGCAACCGCTGCCTATTAGTACCCAAAATCACGCGGGCGAACTTGGGTCCAGAGCAATGGAGAGGACGCCTTCGTCATGTACACTGGCAGTGAGTTTCTCCCGGTTGCCAGTGCTCTATGGAACGTCTGCATACAGTGACAAGTCCGCCTCTGCTGGTGGCTGTGGGAGGACTCAGAAGAGCGGAGACTCAGAAGCGCCCAATAAACATACCCTATTAGTGCGAGGTCAGGCGCCCGTAGACGACACTCATCACGGCGACCACGAGCATCTGACTGGGCGAAGTCCGTCACCTCCCACCGAGCCTATGCTTGTGCACGGCAAACTCACAGTGCGGAGGGCGGCGGCGGGCTGCTGCTCCACTCCTGTCCTGTTCTGATGCATCTGAATCGCTCACCGGCCCACCTATCTTGGGAACGACCTTCTGTGTCCACGATATCGACATCGAACATAATTCGACGCTGCTCCGTACGACGACTCGCCTGCCACAAGTCGGGGTGACGGTCCAGGTAGACTGCTTATCTATGTAGATGGGGCTCGTTGTACCAGTGCCTGGCGCCCACGCGTGAGCTTTTGTGTTGCTTTGTCTGAGCGAGTGCGCCTTGTGCGGCACGCGAGCCTCCTAATCGAAAACGTGCTGTCAGAGCTTACCTCGATTGTGTGAACGGCCTTTGTGTGCCACTCCGCTACCGTCAAAGCAACTCGGAGTCCTCATATAACAGGTGCGCCCTGGGCTCCTGAGCGGCACAGCCGCATCCCTTCTTCCTCTTTCCCCGCGTCGCTTCCCCCTCGGCGGGCTGAAGGCGTCACGGAACCTGAAGCAAATCACGAAGACGGCTATGGAACAATCGATCTATCCTCATTCTTCTGTTCTAGGGGAGCCGCGCTCTCTCGAAAGGTACACAAAGAACGACCCATGGAGCACGCCCGTCGGCACAGCTCCGGGTTTCCTAGCACCCTCTACGCCCTCTTCCTCTGCCTCCAGTAGCAGTCTGACACTCGATGAGGACGTCTGGGGCGAGGGCGACACCTCCAAGTGCGATCACAACGCTCTCAAGCTTGTTGATCAGCCCGACTCGGACGCCACCCTATCCACCACCAAGGCTGCCTCCCATTCTGAATGGTTGGACCAGTTCGCCGAGCAGGCGCGGCGTGCACACCTACGCAACGTCTCGCGGTCTATTGTCGCCTCATCATTTGTGCACGCCGCCTTCCATCCACTGGACGATGATCCCATTTACCCAGATGTCGCTCACGAGACGCCCGAGCCTCTCTTGCTGCAGGTCAAGCAGCCATGGCTGAGCGCGTTCCGCCGCGGCTGCGTCACCGTGGACGGGAAGGCGCGCAAGATGTATGCGCAGAGCGTTGTTGCGCTCGGCGCGTGGGATGCGGACGCGCTGGCGGAGCTTGCAAACAGGGTCGTGGACCGCATCTCGGAGAGCTATGGCGAGGGGTTCGCGGTGCTCGCGCCGTTCGTGCAGGACATTGTGCGGTGTCTCGCGGCGGACGTAGGGGAGGCAGAGGCAGACTGGTTCAGGAACTTGCTGCGCGAGTTTCTCCTCGCCGAGTTTACAGCCTGGTGGGACATGGTGAGTCTTTCGCTATGATCCCGCTCCCCCTCCTCTCAATTCCATGGCTAGGACCTCCCGACGTCTGTAGCGATGCTGCGGTACGAGTTCCACTGGGACGTCTACCGGCTATTCGACATCGCCTTCGCGGTCGCGGCCTTTGTGGGCGACGCATTCGCGCACGGCCTCCTCGCGGCAGGTGCGGTGCACCACTGCCTCGCGCTCCTCGTCCGGAAGCTTTCCACACTGGAGCAGGTTCAGGCGGCGCACGCGATCCTCACGCACGCGGACGGGTCGCTCTGTGACGGGCGGACGCTGATGCTGCTCACGCGCGTGCTCAAGTTCCGGGCGGGGCAAGTGCCGGCGGGGACGAGCGTGCTGGGGGAGTCGTTCGTGGAGGAGGACGTGTGGCTGCTTGTTCTGGTGAGTGTGCTTTCAGGAGACGGGCGCATCGACCTGACCTGTCTGGTGGTCTATAGGAGATAGACGAGCTGGTTGAAGACTGGGTGGAGGCGGGACCTTCGCCGAAGCAAGACAAGACGATGGAAGACGCGGAGGACGACGTAGTGCCTGCACGTATCCGATGTCCTTCATCGCGTCACTGGGCACAAGATGCAGAATCGTCAGACGAAGTGATACCCGCCCAAGCTGGGCTTCAGACCAAGAGGACTCGAACTGCGCCGCTGCTATACAGCGACGCAGTCAAGAAGCAGAGGAGGGCGTAGATCGCCGTGCATCCGCCCTGCCCTTAGAGGTCTCGCAGATACCAGCTCTTATGTAGCATCACTAACATACTCTATCTGTACTTCTAGCTGCTCTATCCTTTGCGACGGGTGGGCGGACACTGATACATCTGTGGAAAAATTGTACCGATACAATCGAGCATCGTCTGAGTGGAATACCATCCGCGTCCTTGTTCATGAGTTAGACTTGGTGGCTGGGATGTGTTCCCGCGCCCAGCACGCAGTTTCGAGCGTGGCGTTCCACAGAGGATCTAGTCGAGGGAGTCGCCAACTCTCGTCCGTATTGGGCGATTGAAATAATGCAAGAGCGGCGAGAGAGAGATACGTATGATAGGGATCTACGGATGCATGAACAAGCACGAACGCTGATGGGAACAGACGACCCGCTCACCAGCGCGTTCGCCCGGAGCTTTTGCTATCCCGCCAAACTTGAACTGGCACTGGCCGAGAAAGGACGCCAGCGCGGCTGTGTCGACGAACTCCCCAGCATCGAGCATCTATGTAGTGAAGTCGAGTCAGCGAAAATTGAAGCCAGGGGTAGGAAGGTACGGTCTGTGACGCACGCTCAGAGAGGCACCACACCAGAAGCAGTAGCAAGCGTCGGCGATCTTGTTAGTTCGCCCGCAGAACCCTCCTGACGAGGATTGGTTCGCTGTGAGCCACCTGATCGTGCGCAAGCGTTCTGCCGAGGTGTTATGCAACTCCCAATGCGAAGTGGATGTAGCAGGCGCAAGTTTGAGAGACGCCAGAGCGCAATATGTTGTGCCCCCTAAAACAGGTTTAAGAGGACACACGCAAGCGTGTTCCGATAAAATAGCTTACCTAGCGCTTCGCCGTCGGGTGTCTGACCGTAACCGCCTTCTTCGCTCTGGGGTACATATCCAGCACACGTAGAAAAACGGGTCACAAAGCAGACCTACGCTGCATCGTCGAATGTACGCAACAGCGCGTTCGAGGTCCATTCCGGACCAATCGCCGAGAAGGCTGCAGATCACAAACGCACAGTATGTCGTGCGTAGGTCTGCCTCGCCGCCATTAGGCAGTGCTGAGAAGCTGCATGCACGTATGTCGGCCTCAACATGCCGCCGAGTGAATGGGATACCGACCTTCCATCGTCCTGCTGACATAAACGAATGAACGTCAGGATGCCTGCGCGATTCAGCTTGGCGAAGTCGTCTCGGAGGATCGCAAGGGACATCAGGGCTGTGTAGGTCATGATGAGATGTGGTCCGTCGTATTCTGTGTACTCTCTCTCCGACTGTCGTAAATGAGCGTGTGTCGAGTGACTTTAAGGGACACATAGCGGGACGTACGTTATGGTCTTCCGCAGTCATGTAAGGACTCGGTCGAAACCCGGCACCATAGTTCCCGTCTGCGATCATCGTGGGCCCGTTGACGAAACGACATGGGGATTAGAGGGGCTACGGACGTGTCTGCTGCTCCCAAATCCAGTCTCGCCAGCGAGCTCGCTGTGCTTCTAGAATCTTGGTCCCCAGCACACCGAGGAGATCGAGTGTTCCTAGGCAGTAGAATATGATGGCAAGCCTATTCTCCGGTAATTGATAAACATAATGTGATCGAATTGTTGAATCTTACCGTGACGAATCCAGGTCAACCTGCGTGAATGGCAATCCAGAGAGACACAGCTGCGCCAGCTTCGCATGCCCGTTCCGATTCAAGCGAGGAAGTGAGGAAGACTCCGACATCGATGAAGTTTAGAAATACAGTGAGTAAAAGAAGCAGAATATTGCTGAAATGGTATGAAGTATGGATGAGGCTAGGCTGGGCTGCTGGCAGCAAGGACTCGGAGTCGAGGAGAGGCTGAGGCTGCGCAGCGCCCGGGGCGCGTTCACAGGTGATTATCACCGCGCCCGACGCGTCTGTGGCGCCAGCTAAGTAAGTACTTAAGTACATTACAATCGGCGATCATAATCCTATTGAGAGCAGTGGGCATTTTCAGATTGTGCAGATAACTTAGAAGTTAAGTCGCCGATTATCAGATAAGCCCCACACTTGTGCGATGGGGAATTTGGGGATCACAAGCGAATTGCCATGATTTGGACGACGTCCTCGTCGAGTCTCCCGGCGCGGGACGCACTTTCTTCGTCGTGTTCGCCATGCACACACTCTGGATTCCAGTCAACGTCGCCCTCCTCTTCCGCCGTGTTGTAAACGTCGTCTCTTCGCTATCGATCTCCCAGCAGTATCTCCTTCCGCGTTTGCAGCTCGGGACAGATGGCTCGAACTCGGCCGAAGACCGCTTGAGGCTTTGGGAAGGGTTCAAATTCATGCAGTGGCCGTCTTGGGCGAGTGCCGCTCGCAGTTTGTCTTCATCTGCAAGGAAGCAGTCAGACGTGGACATCGAAGGAGGTTATTCGGACTCGGTAGAAGTCGAGCGGGAAGCACCAGATCGTCCCCCACAGCGAACCGAACCACCGAAGGATACAATTCATCAGCTGCTGAACAGCCCTGTGCTCTATGACCCTGTCCGGAAACCTCGAAACCCTATCGCTCTTTGCCATGGTAAGCAAGCTCACGTCCGTACAGACACAGGCCCTTAATAGACTTCAGGTCTCTACGGATTCGACGTACGAGGACCGTCGGCGTTTCCTATCCTCCAAATGCACTATTGGTCGAATGTTCTGAGCATAGTGAGGGACAAGCTAGGAGCTGAGGTCATCGTGACTTCGGTCCCAAGGTGAGTAGCCTCTACCCGTGCGAGTTACTAGGACCCCCGACTATTGGCGATGAGGCTTCATTCTGAGCTCGGATCCTCGTTTGAATTGTCGAGCGCGGCTTGTGTCTGGACGGCATCGAGCCTGCGGCCATGTGCGTGCCCTCATCTAGAGGGAACAGGCCTTGTAGCATACACTGCCCTTGGGCCTCCTGGGTAGCCTGGACGGCAGTTGGTAACCCGATGCATGCCATGGGCCCGCCGCGCCCCGGAAACCGCACAAGTCTCTTCCTGCCCTAAATTAGACTTTGTCTGGATGAGATCAGGCCTGTCCAGCTTTGGACCGGTTGGGGGATCTCTGAAATACTTTGGATACTGACCTGCATCGGAATACCCTATAAAGTACAGGATCGGTAGCCTCGCGAGCTGAGAGTCTCGACCGTTTTCTGCGGGAAAAGGCACCTGGGAGAGGGATCAACCTCATGGCGCATTCCATGGGCGGACTTGACTGCCGGCATCTCATCTCCAATATCAAGCCGACGGAATACACGCCAGTGTCCTTGACCACCATCGGGACTCCCCACCGCGGCAGTCCGTTCATGGACTGGTGCACAGTAAGTCTATGGAGCACAAGCATCCAAATACGGTGGAAGCTCAACTACAGACCGTCAGGATAATATTGGCATCGGACGCCTGCGCCAGAAAGAACAAGCTGCGAGAGCAGAGAGGCGTTTGGCTGAAGACGATGCACGGAGCCCGTCGAGCCCAACCTCACACGACGTCCGGGCACCTACGGATCCGCCCTCACCCAAATCCTCTCTCTCCTTGGCCTCGCTCCCGTCCTCCTTCACCACCCTCCTGCTCTCCGTGCTCGATTCGCCCGCCTATGCGAACCTCACCTCCACCTACCTCAACACGATCTTCAACCCCGCGACGCCGGACCAGCCGCATGTGAAGTACTTTAGCGTCGCGGGCCGCATCGCGAACATGAGCGTCTGGCACCCGCTCTGGCTGCCCAAGGTGGTGCTTGACGGGTTCGAGGAGAAGGAGCGCGAGCGGCTCCGCAAGGAGGGCAACCCGCTTTGGCGGCGGGACGAGGAGTGGGGGAGTGACGGGCTGGTGACCGTGCAGAGCGCGCGCTGGGGCGAGTTTTTGGGCGTGATGGAGGGTTGCGACCACTGGGATTTACGGGGAGCACGGGGGATCGAGGTCGATCTCCCGTCAATATCTGTGCCAAGGCTGAACATCGAACTTGGGAGAGGAAAGTCACGGGACGAGGGGCGCAAGAAGGAGGACGGGGACGGGTGGAGCATCGCGGACTGGGCTAAGTTTGTGAAGGCGTGGAAGAAGGAGGAGCGCGATGCGGCGAAGAGCGCTGGTGCGGGGATCAGTGAGCAGATGCAGAGGGAGGAGAAGAGGACGGACCCAAGAGGGCAGACTGCAGAGGAGAAGGAGCATGCTGATGAAGTGATCAAGTCATCCACAGACAAGCTTTCGGTGGTGTTCGACTGGCTTGTGGAGCAAGTTCCCTCGCCAAGGTCCGCCGCGGCGTCCATGTCGATGCAGAGTTCTTCACCAGAAGTGGCATCGAAACCCGGCAACCCAAGCCGCACCAAGAGCAGGAAGCAGGCGGAGCGGAATGAGTTGGAGACGAAGACGGACTTGGAGCGTTTCTATATCGCACTCTGTAGAAAGTTGTACGACGAAGGCTTGTAACTATACATATACACCGGTACTATTGCATGCATCTTCAATGCTTAATCAACTATGAGAGCAATAGGACACTATGCTTTCGGCGCTCGGGCAGTACTGTTTGCTGTTTGCCTTTGGTCACCCAAAATTCAGCGTACCACTGACAGCACCGTCCTTCGCCTCATCACACAGCGCTGAGTTCATGAGATATTAATCCCACTGCCCTATCTACACGACAAGCAGCGGAAGCAGCGACTACTTTTACGTCTATCCATTGACTGTCCTACGCTAAGTGTCAGAACGCAACCGCTGCCAACAACGAGCACTGACGATACCTCGCTCTTCCCGTCTAGTACAGCAGCGACGACATGTCCGCACGGATACGGTTGTAGTCCAACAAGCCCTCGATGGGCCCAACAGCAGCAAGAGCAAACTACGCGAGTCGATCAGAAAGTGCACACAAAATACTGCGACGATTACTCACGTCCTGGTCCCAAAGGTACTTCTGCGCTACCCGCTTAATCTCCGCAGGCGTCACAGCGTCGACAGCCTGCTCGAGCTGCTTAGGCGTCATGCGACGGCCGCTCGTGACGAGTTGCCTGCCGATGTCCTCCGCAACCGCGGTTGTGCCGTCCAAGCTGAGGAGCAAGCTCGCCTTGAGCTGGCTCTTTGCACGCTCAACCTCAATCTCCGTCGGGCCAATGGACATGCGGGTCCACTCCTTGAGCGTAAAGTGGAGGAGGTCGTCAATGTTCATGACGTTCTCAGTCACAAGGTAGATACCCCAGAGACCGGTGTCGGAGTAGGACGTCGAGAATGACATGAAGCTGTTGGCAAGGTTGTTGCCAGAGACGATGTGCGACAACCGCGAGGACATGAGGCCAGCGGCACCGAGTGACCTATCCCAGTTGCCCAAGATGGACTGCATCACAAGCATAGGGAAGTAGTCCGGCGAACTCCAGCCAACGCCCTCGACTGCAACAGCGATGTGTGCGGTCGGCATCTCATCGTCACGAATGCGCACCTCCTGTCCGACGAACTTCGTCTTCGGGTGGGCAAGGCGGCCGAGAGGAATGGGGTTAGCAGAGACGGGGAGGGAAGAGAAGTGCTTCTCGGCGAGCTTGACCAGCTCCTGGTGGTCGACACCACCAGTACCGACAAGTACCATGCGGTCAGCGGTGTAGTTGGTCTTGATGTACGACGCCAAGTCGTCGCGACTAATGGACAGGATGTTAGCCTTAGGGCCGAGGATTGTCCGCCCGAGGGGTTGTCCTACACCGAGTAAGTCCACCATGCACACGAGCGACAGCACACCACCCACCTGCGAAGGCAACGGAGTGCAGATGGTCAAAGACGACCTCCTCCATCTGCTTGTCCACCTCCTGCTGCTCCCGGAGAATGACATCACGCTCCCGCTCGATCGCCGAGTTCTCGAGCTTAGAGTTCTGCAGAATGTCGCTGATGATGTCCACCGCGGCGGGCACATCCTTGCGGAAGCTCTTCGCGTAGTACACCGTCTGCTCGCGCGAGGTGTACGCATTGAGGTGCGCACCGAGGTTCTCCACCTCCAACTCGAGTGCGTGCTGGGAGCGGTGGCCTGTGCCCTTGAAAGCCATGTGTTCCAGGAAATGTGCCGTGCCATTGGTCTTGTCCGTTTCCGCCCGCGACCCAGCATCTATCCAGACACCAACGGTTGCAGTCTGCGCGTGCGGACTTGACTCCGTCGCAACAGTCAGGCCATTAGAGAGTGTAGTAGTCTCGGTAATGGGACTGGGGACGTTGACCGCCGTCGCGAACGAACGCAGCGGTCGCTGCAGAATGTTAGCGTAAGCCCACTCAAATTTGCTAGTATGCGCACGCACCTGTGGTCGCGCTGCGCTACGAAGAGCACGCCCGAGAGAGGCGGTAAGCGTTCTCGAAACCATCAAGGTCGTCGTGGAAGAAGAGTTCGTCGCTGTCAGCGATGGCGTCGGGCGAATTCGGTCATCCCGGCTATTTAATCTCCGACTGAACATCTTCACATCGGAAATCAAATGTTACTCCTTGCATTCACGGCTGTTAACGGTCCGACAAGCCTCAGCCACCAGAACGCGATGCGCGCTTCCGCGTCACAGGGGTTCGATTAACAGACGCGACCTGCGTTCGTTCGAGCTATAAGTCGGTGGACGGTCTACTCTCTCGTCAGCTTGCTGCACACCCAGTGGGACGGTGAGTCGAAGTCTCTATCGTTATCTCTGCTTCTTCGCTCGGAGACACAATGTTCTTGAGGACCTGTATACGGATGGCGGTGGCTGCAGGCGCGCCCATATACCCCTCCCCATACCCCGGTTCATGCCTGGCGAGAACGGGGGCACCTGCAAGATGACAAGTCCCCTTTGATTCAAAATTTTGCCATAACAGCCGCCTCTTGCCTAGTATTTGACGAATAGTCAGTCAGCCCGATATGCGGAGAGGAGGCAGTGGGAGCGGAACCACGGAGCAGGTCATGAGATCGACTACTGACGACACTAACTTGCAGGTTGACCTCTTACCGCCCTCATCGCTATGAGACCAACAGCAGCGCGTCTGTTGAACATTCTGGTTCCTGTCAAGAGGCAAGTGCACTGCTGTGGTAACTGTCAAGAGGCGTTCCTGATCTTTGTGCAGGACAGTAGACTATGCAGTGAAGATTCGAGTCAACCCTGACCAGAAAGGCATCGACCTCAATGTCAAACATTCCATGGTGCGTGCGTCTCATGTATTGCGAAGTACCCATCTCATTCTCTCCGGACAGAACCCTTTCGACGAAATCGGTTCGTACGCTACCCCGGCTCAGACTGCATGGACATGTGATACTGACCCTGCCCTCAGCGGTTGAAGAGGCCGTCCGGCTACGCGAGCGATTCAAGGACAAGGTGAAGTCCATCAAAGTCGTCACTATCGGCCCGCCCAAAGCGTCCGACACGCTGCGCACCGCGCTCGCGATGGGTGCGGACTCGGGCATCCACGTCGAGCTCGAGGACAGCGCGCCCGCGCCGGAGCCGCTTGGAGTCGCGAAGGCGCTGCGTGCGGTCATCGCGCGCGAGAAGGAAGGTGTGGACCTTGTCATCATGGGCAAACAAGCGATCGATGGCGACGCGGGCCAGACGGGTCAGATGCTCGCAGGACTAATGGATTGGGCGCAGGCGACCTTTGCGAGTAAAGTGGAGCTGGACGTCGACAAAAAGGAGGCGAGAGTGACGAGGGAGATTGACGGTGGTTTGGAGGAGCTGAGATGTCGCTTGCCTATGGTGGTCACGACAGACCTCCGGTGAGTTGGACTAGCCATCTCGAGGTTGTATTTGGCTGACTTTGGTATCCGTAGACTCAATGGTACGTGAACATCACGTCATTCGAGGACAGCGACCCACTGACTCCGCGCGCAGAACCGCGATATGCCTCGTTGCCTAATATCATGAAGGCAAGGAAGAAGCCGGTAGAGAAGGTCTCACCTGCAGATCTCCAAGTGGACCTCACGCCTCGTTTGGAGACCTTGAAGGTTACAGAGCCTCCAAAGAGACAAGGTGGCGCAAAGGTAAGAGTGTCAACGTCTCGATTCGCGTAGTTTCCTCACAACTGATATTTTGCAGGTCGCGAATGTGGACGAATTGATTGCGAAACTGAAGGAGGCAGGCATCAAGCCCGTGGCGCCATGATTGGCCTGTCCGATTGAGTGGTGTTCCTCAACCGCACACTGTGAACCTGATTCACTGCTCGACATCCAATGCATTGTACTTATACCGCTGCGCCAGTCCTTCCCATCGGCATATGCGCTTACCCACTGTCAGCGATTCGCATTGAACACCGTGAACGTAGATTGGTGTCATGATCATGTAAGTCTACTATGGTATCCTCACTACGCATCCTATCCAAACGCAGGTCAATTCCTATTCGCCACCAAGATGCCAAATACAGCCGTGATGATAGCGCACAGTGCGACAGCGACCAGGACCGTACTGACTCGTGCAACTGGAAACCTCCCAACCACAAGCGCATATTGCACCGTGAAGTACCGCGACACACCGAGGAAGAGCGTGCACAAGCCAATGATGATAATCGTCGCTCCAAGCGGCCGTGAGTATCTGGTCAGCTGCTGGTTCTGGTCCCCTGCGATAGTGAAAAGTTGCACAAGCGCTGCATCCCGACGCTCAGCGGGTATCAGTAACTGGATAGGGTTCTAAAACGCACCGACACCCATGGAGGCGATAGTGAGACTTGTCCGCACGTACGCGAGGAATGTGCGTTCAGAGGCAAGGTGGTCTCTTGCAACGCTGCCCGAGTTCTCCAGCGTCAGCGCTGGGTTTAGCTTGTTTGCCAATCGCCTTATTCTCTTCCGTTTCCCCCTTTGCGGACTACCCTCCCCTGGTGTCTCTGGCGTCTCCGCGCCAGATGCGCGCTCCGATGCCTGAGCATGCTGGTCGTGTGAGGTCGTCACAGTCTCGTCTGCCTGCGATTTGCGCAGAGAAGAGTCTGGGTGAAGGGTGGGCTCCGGTGGGGAGGAAGTGCGAGTGGGTGAAGAGGGAAGAGGAGGGTGCGGGGTCATGGGTGGTGCCGGTGATCCAGGGGAGCGGCGTTAGAGGCCCAGCCGGCCAGGTAAGTAAGTACGAACCACAATTCGGAATTGGGTCTTGAGGCTGTTGTCGAATTCGGAGATCCGTAAGGCAAAGAAGCGGGAGAAGCGGGCAGCATGGTCCCTGCACGCCTTCGCGTGCGACGGAAGAGTAAAATATTGCATGCTGCTCGCCACCTCCAAGGTCAGGTCCCGGTCGTGACGTCGGAGAGACGCGTGACATCACGCGCCAGACGCGTTATGTCACGCGTGTCCTTTGCCGAGCGCGACTGGCGTCCTCCCGTCCAGCAACTCGTTGCACTACACATCTATACGGCTGAATTGGGCTGAATCCTCAATACTGAAGTCTGAATCTTAAGACGGGTATGATGCTGCAGTCGCCCTTGCCTATGTATTGACGTGCGCGCGAATGCTTTGGATATTTAAGATCAGCAACCACAATCGACATGGCCCCTAGCTTGCTGCAGCTAGATTGGGATGTTACATCTCAAATCCTGGCTCAGATCGAACCTCTGGATGCCCTACACCTAGCATTGACCAATCGCACATTCCATCGGGTTGCTATCCCGCGCTTTCTCTCCGAGGTCACCATTGGATCAGAATGGCAAAAGGATGGCCGTAACAGGGTCGACAAATTCAGCCGATACATGCTACGACGGCCCGCTGAACGTATTCCCTATCTCAGAATTCTTATCATCGAGAGCGACGCCTTCGTTACCGGTACAGCGGACCCGGCAACGGGTGAGACGTACGTCGACTTCAACTTCACCGCAGCGGTACCTCTTGCCTCGGTAGTTCAGCGTGCAAGCCGGCTACGCAAGCTCCACGTAGGGGGCTCTGACTTCCTCTTCGGAAGCGTCCCAGAACTTGCCGCTGCTATTGCGAGTCTGACGTCCATCCAAGAGTTCAAAATGATGCACGTGGGCACGACAGCAGAACGCGTCCTCTCGAGGATGCGTAGTCGGCCCCGCACTGTCGAGTGTTCCATATTCAAAGTGCGTGACAGGCAGGAAACACGGAGGCACACGGGCTTCATACGAGGACAGCACCATCTTCTGCACAATTTCACGGACAGCTTGGAGGTTCTCAACCTCGAGAACGTTGGAGACATACTCAGTCGCATCGAGCCGGGTACTGTTTGGCCCTGCGTCCGCGACCTCACTATCGTGGATGAGATTGTAGTCGACCTCAATTCCTTTGGCAGGGCATTCCCAAACGTGCGCCGCCTGCGTGTCAGCGCGGTTTCTATCCACCCTGTCGAGATCAGCGACCTATGGGCGAACCTGGACTTCCTCGCCCTGCACTGGCCTCGTTACCATATCTTCCGTCGCGTGCGATGGGTCCGCTTCAATCTCTCCCTCGTTTCGGGGAGGAATCACGGGAACACAATGCGCTACTCCGAAGCTCGCCATTTTCTAAGTGTCACGAAACCGGCTATCCTCGATGGCTTCGGGACGCCAGAGTTGTTTCAATGCATCGCAGAGTCGGTGCCAACGCTTAAATTCCTTCGTGTGTTCGTCACGCCTACGTTCTCCGGGAGCTCCTCTAGGCAAGTCAACTCACTTGATGATTGGCTGGTACGTCAAGCTTTGCTTTTACTCGTGCTAGTATGACTTATCTGACACTTCGCGTAGGGGAAGATCACCCCCCACTTGAAGCAGATTTCGCTCAGAGGTCTCGCGGTTGTGACGCAATGTCAAGCTTTGGAGAGCCGTGACCGATATGCCCAGTTGATTCTCGCCTCAAACGCCGGCATCGAGTACGTTGGCCTCGCGACAATGAATATGAACCCTCTCGCATCATGGGCAGACGATGTGCGATCGTACGCATGGTATCGTATCGCTGCCCGCCCACAAAACGGACCGCCAGTCGTGGAAGCACTCCGTGACGGGCTTGGGAATGCTGCCTTCCAAAGCCTTCTGGATACACCCTCACTGTAATGGGCGAGCAGATATTCAATGTGTCCGCCGTAGCTCCCGAAGTCGTCCGATCGTCTAGATGGATTCCGTGATACCTACCGGGAGAGTGTAGGTATGATCTTTGACCGACTTTATGTGGAACTTGCTGGTATGCGACGCCTGAGGTTAGCACGTGCAATGCGCATTGCGCCGGACTACGCCATGAATGAGGACCGTACTTGCTCGACAGCGTGTAGGCCTTGTGTAACGCACCGCTCATTTCTATGGTCTTGTTTACGGAAACATTTTATGTATCATACTATACGCGTTCCAGACAACATCATTATAATCTTCATGCTGCATGTTGGTAGCCTGAGCGTAGAAACGCTCTAGACTACAGTAACTTGGAAGGAGAGCATTTTATCCACAACATCTGCTATTGATCATAGCGTTCAAACGTTTGATTCACTTTGCCATAGATTTCAAGTCCAGTCCTCAAATTTGCAGCATCATCACGCACAATAACACATTGGCATCAAAGGACGTGTCGAACATACAGCAAAATACAAAAAAGACAGCTGGCTCTGCGCTCCTCGTACTTGGGTTTGACGCGCAAAGCGAGAAGAGTCATATCGCATTTGCAGTGGTTGCTCCTACTATTCGGATTGTCAAGCAGGTTCCGAGTGTCGGAAAAGCTGGGCATACTCGCTATCGGTTTCTGTTACACCATGACGTGATAGTCAGCATACCATTCTGGCTCGCGATGAGCGAAAGACCGTCTTGGATACTCACCATCGTCATAGATTCTACTAATGTGTGGGGATCCGATTGAGTGACTAATACGAGCCTAGAATGCCGTGTTGGGTTTCTGAGGTCAAGATTGAAGGAAAGGCGGGATGTACCAGTACTGCTGCGCCGCTCAAGATCAACGTCTGAGCAAAACAGGTTAGCTGGTATGTCATCACCAGTAAGTAGACTGTATCTAACCTTGCGCGCCGATGTAACCCACTAGTATGCCTTTCGGTTCTAGGCGGATTCAGCGTGAAGACCCCACTAGTGACAACAAGGCATGCGTCGTGCGATAAGCCAATACATACCACGGATGTCGAGCTCTCAAAAAACGACAGTGGTTGAGCCAGTAAAATGAAACTAACCAAAAAGGACATACCGCCTGCTTCACCGCAGAAATGACATCAAGATGTCAGTACCACTCGATGTCTTGAAGTCTGACGAACTGGAGGCCATGCGCACCATTCGCAGCCATGAGGCGCACATCAAGTCGAGCAGTAGGCACGGCGGCAGATAACTTGAACAATGCGCAGATGAGAACGGAGAACGCCGCGGGTGTGAACTTCATGGTTGTGAGGATAAGAGCAGCTCAGAGGTATTGTCTGAAGAGTGTGATGAGTAGACTGAACGATGAAGCCTCCTTTTATCGCACAGATTCCGGACTTGTGGCGTCAATGAGCATGGCTTGACATCGAGGGGACATCGAAGCAATGATGGCAATCTTTGGATGGATCTATTCAGCGAAGACAACAGGCGGTACGGTTCGGATATACCTGTCATGTCATGACAGACTTTGACAAAAGACCCTGAGACGATACCGCACATCGATATCACCTACATCAGAAGCCACCTAAAGCTCCAAATCAGAGACGAATTCCAGATGATACGGGGATGTCAGCATTCACATTCTCCTGCACTCACCCAGTTATCGACATTTGATATTGTCTAGACAGGACTCAGGTTCCGCTATCCGAGCTGGCGTGCAGAAAGATCAACAACATGGGGCTGATGAATCAAATTCACCGGTTCCTAGAGTCTAAGGGATGGTCAGGCGCAGGATGGCTTGATGCACCAAAGTTGTATCTTCAAGTCATGAGGCTTTGGACGTCACGTACCTTGGTGGCCGCATTTGCGAGACTGGAAACGTGGAACGTCTCTTGAACGGTCGGAACGTATAATAAGTCGAATTGATAGAAATCTTCTGCCAGTGCACTGTAGGACATCAGCGCGCCGTCTCTCCAATCTCTCCAAGTTACAAGTACCTACATAACTGTGACATTCATGGATGTGCACACGCCTCGGTCATTCAATGCTCATGCGAAGTAATCGCCGGCTTAAAATACCCCGCACAAGACAGCTCTATTAAGGCACGCGTAATATAGGAATTGTCCGGAGCGACCTCGAAAGAATGACGAGTTTTATTACCCCGTCTGTGTGTTCCCGTTTACCTAGTAATCATCTAACCACAGGCTCGCGACATTCTTCTTCAACCAATCCTTGTCATCTTGTTCGGTCCTGCAGCAGTTCGATACGTACAAATAGGTCACGGAGTGGACTTGATAATCCGGATCTTCGTCGCGAAGTCTGAATCCTGCCTCCTGATGCACCTTGCGGCGCGGCTCCAGTAGCATACGCAAGTCAAAACTGCTAAACCGCTTGCATCCCTTGATCGTGAGTGTTGATACATCAGGGCATGGCCAGTCGTTCCCGTCCGGCGTCGACCTGGGCGTCGCAAGAGTGTGGAGAAACGCGCCGTTGAGGCCATCGCAGTCTATGAATGTCAATTCTTGGCACCAAGACGTGCCCTCCACGCCGTTGAGCAGTCTGTAGAGAACCGACGGATCGGCGATACTCTCCAGGATGAGGCGATACGACTCCCCGAGCTGGCATGATGCGTCCATTGAACACCGTGTATACCATGCGAGGTCGACGTAGGGGTAATCGAGCAGCCGATTGTACTCGGAGATGACGTCACCGCTCATGTCCACAAAGTGGACATCCGCGTCCCAGTACCCGCGCTTACCCAAGCGTCGGATGGGCTCGCCGTCGTAGGAACAATTCAGCCTGAGGTTATCGAGCGTGAGTCGGCCCATGTCGAGATGGCTCGTAAGGCACGTCAGAAATTCGACGAGTGGGAAGGGCGGGTAGTGGGAAGGGTACTCGGACACGGCGAGATCAGAGAGCTTAGGTGGTAACGGCGCATACAGGGACGGCTTCATGTACAGCTCGCGAAAGTGGAGCCCGCTGAGGCTGAGGCTCTCTAGCAGAGGAGTGTGGAAATTGTCCGTCGGGACCAAGGCAGCGAGTTCAGCATTCGTAGTGGGCTCGTACAAGACGAAGTCCAGGCGGAGTTTTCTTAGTTCGTTCGCAGTGCCGACAAGGTCGATACGCGGACGCGGGAGTGAGCTCGAGTGGAGCAATTTCATGCAGAGGACCCGCCACCGGTGCATATGAGGCATGAGCACTTCCATCACGGCGTCCACTTGAGCCTTTTCCGTAGGGTCGCTCAGAGATGGGTCAAATCTCCGCATGACGTATATGTCGATAGGGTGGTCTCGCGACCAAGCGATATGTTCGCGGATCCACGAAGTTGGAGTAGGCTTCTTGCCAACCCAAATAATCTGGCGTGTCCAGAAGATGGACACGGTCGACATAATCGTTCGCCAGGTGCGACAGACCGTCGCTAGGCAATACGGGAAAGCATGTTCCGCATCTGGGTTCTCTTTTGGCAAGAGCCGGTCCGCTCCGAAGCGTCCTTGTCCTTCCAAAATAGGCCAAGATGTCGAGGATTGACGAGGACGCGACAGGACACCAAAAATGGCCAGAAGGACGTCAGACGGAAGATCATCGATGGTGGTACGAAAGTTGCGGCAATTCGTATGGCCATCGTCGAGGGAGACACAATTATCGAGTGTGCTGCAATACATATCCAATCGTCAATGTGGACTAGTCGACTGCTCGTAGGTTTGAACCTAAGGCAATTTCAGTACGGGTGATGAGATGCGGGGATGACAAGATTATACTACGAACACGCGCAAATTCGGATGTGCCGCCTATTTGGCAATCTTTTATCAGCATCTAGAGCCAAAGAGAGCGACGCCTGCAACACAAGCAGAGGGGGACGACGCAAACTGAGACTCGGGGTTGACGAGATAAGACTGAGATATTCGGCGCCTGATGTCGTGACGCGGCGGCCAGCCACAAACGCGTCTTCCACGTGATACTACTGGGTGTTCAACGTTTCAACCTTGGATCTTTAGATCTAAGAGTCGACTTGTTACTCCGTACTCAGCGTACACCAGTCACAGCGTTACCGTATAGTACTGGCAGCACGTCCGAGCCCTGCGCCGTGATCAACTCCTTGCGATATGAAGCCCATATCGAAGCTGAACATCCCACCGGACATCTTCATACGTGATTCAACCTCATTGGCAGACTCTGCCACTGGTGGCTAACACACTGCTGCGTTTGTGCTTGGAATTTATGCTCATCTATCGAATTGATATCCAGAGTGAATACATGTTGAAATGAATAAGTCAAAGGGCTACTCACACTGTCCTCTGCAATGGATGTAGATAGTCCACAGACTCACCCAAGACGCCACCGCCTCCTGTTCCTCAACCTTGACATATTGACCTATATACTATCAGAACTCGGACAGCTGGATGCACTGCATCTAGCGAAAACTTGCCGCGAAGCGCAACTGCTCGCATTGCCATTCGTCCTCTCTGAGGCCACTTTACGTGGCCATCGGTCTTCCCCCGATCCAGACAACAATCAACTCATCTCATTCTGCACCTACATGCTTTCTGATGTGGCACGCCGTCCACCTCTCCTCAGATCTTTGGCCATTTCCCAAACTGCCTTCAAATTTCTACGTAGGTTGCCGCGCCAGAAGTATGGCTTCACAGAAGATTGGGATAGCTTCCTCGACTATTGGGCTGCGAAGTCACTCGCCCTTGTCATCCAGCTTAGTGTTAACCTCCGAGCGTTGGAGATCGTGGGTGTGGAATATATCTTCGCCTCTACGCCCGATCTCACTAGAGCTGTTATATCATTGCCATGCCTCGACCGTGTTCGGTTTATCCCCACTCATCGCCAGACTCTGCGAGTGCTCTCGCTCATGAAAAATCGTCCGCGCCACCTCGAATGCCATATCGATGAATATGACGATGGTGATGTAGACGACGACCCGCGATACGGTCCACTCCGCCCGGGCGAAGATCGGTTTATGGAGAACTTCACGACATCTTTGATTACACTCAAGATGCGCGGCCCCATCGGTGTCATCAACAAGCTCGAGCCAAATACTGTATGGAGCTCAGTCGACATGTTGGAACTACACAGCGAGTTTCTCTCCTTCTTCGATCTGACCCCCTTGTCCAACGCATTCTCCAATGTACGCCACATCGAGCTCTCAGACCAATCCATCCCCAAGGACGCAGATCATTGGCCCAACCTCGACTTCGCCTCCGTTGACGCACCAATGCCGTTGCGTCGGCAGCTCCGACACCTCCATTTCCGTCAATTGCACACAATCGACAGTGACATCGCACCTGCTGTCCACGAGTTCCTTCGTCTAGCGTCCCCGGTTGTTCTAGGCTGTAGCGCACTTGAAAAAATACTGCATTGTGTCGCAGCCACTGCGCCTTCAGTCGGGTTTTTACAGTTCTTCTCCTGGCGCAGCGCCGGTGATCGCCACATGCTGGATTTGTGGCAACTGCTGGTACGTGCCGTCAACGAACCGTAGTACGCAATGACCTGGATTTTTTACATCGGACATTAGCCAGGAATCACTGATCCCATTACTGAAATCATTGCGACTTCGTGCCATTAGCGTGGACTTCTATCTGCCGTTTAATACCGAGACCAGCACGATCTCATGTGCAACTTACATAACACAGTCTATCGCGGCCCTCGAATTCGTCGGCTTGCAGGCAGGGTTAGAGGCGCGTCTTTGGCATGAATTCCGCTATAAATGGTTCCGCGTTGTCGCGCGACCGAAAGAGGGCCCACCCGTCTTGAGAATGTTGCAGGAGGAGGAAGCGAATGTGATTGAGCGTGAGCTTCTGGCCACTCAGCGAGATTGAGTATGTGTTGTGTAAGTCAGCTTCATTTGTGAATATGGCGATGCTAACATAATGCATTGACAGATGCTCGATTCGTACTGCCCCACGAACCACCCCTGCAATAGACAAAGCGCTATGCATTTTATGGGCACTTCCTACATGTCTCGTACGTACTTTGCTATAGCGAAGGGCATCCGATGCTCTACTGTACGGAAGGTTGAACTGGATTCTGTCATGGACATGCTCCACCGAAGATCACTAATAATGCATCCAGATAAATGCTATCGGGACGAACTATCTACCACTCGTATTCCCGCAATGAAACTATATCCTCTGAAATCCCGTGATCCTTCTCCCACCTGGACTGCCACTCAGCAATCTTATTGAGTAATGCTGCCCACTGGTTCTCTGTGCGCACGCCGTTCAGCCACCGTGCCTCATCGCCCTGCTCCTTGATCCGCTTCCAGCCGCGGTTGATCAGGAAGTTCTGCTCGCGGCCCATCCGTCTCCACGGCTCCACGTACCGCTTGCCGTCGTCTGGGATGGCGCCCTGCTTCTTGAGATAGGCGACGAGGTTGTCCTGGTACGTCTGCGCCTCGTTGTCGTTCTGCAGGCGGTGCCCGACGAAGTAGGGGTCCCATCCCTGTTCGCGGAGATGCTCCTCTCGCTCGAGGAGGCTTTGAAGCATCTCCTCGCGCGACGGAAGGAGGGACGCGTTCGCCAGCGCGTGACCGATAAACATACCCTGCGCGTAGTCGGAGGGGCAGTTCGCGATGAGCACGGGCAGCCCGATGAACGCGAGCGCGGTGGGCGGCACCGACGGCGCGAGGCTGAAGATATGCTGGTGAAGCGGGTAGATGTACCGCAGGTTGCTCGTGAGGTGCTCAGCGGTGGTCGAGTTCACCTCCGCGTCGGGGTCGGTGACGAGCGTGGATGCGTGCGGCGCGCTGAGGAAGGGCACGCGGAACTCGTAGCCCGTGGCGAGGACGACGGTGTCGACTCCCTCCACGACCGAGCCGTCCACGAAAACGATGCCGTCTGACGTGAAGTACGCGATCTCGGGCTTCTCGATCACGTTTGCTCCAGGAGTAGTGGTCTTGTTCCCTCGTACGACCTGGTACACCTGTCGCGTCGCGTGAGCATCTCGTCCCGAACATATTTTCTGCCACTCACCGTAGCCAGAGTGCCCACTTGAAGCGCGATATCACGTCCACTTGCACCTGTGCCGACGACAACAACCGTCTGGCCACGATACCTTTCAGGGTCGCGGTAGTATATTGAATGTATGAGCTCTCGCTTCGGCAAACCAGGGCGAGGGTACGCAAGCCAGTCGTCAGTCCCGTCCCACTCCGGGATATGCGGATAATGATTATGGCCGTTAGCGACCACGAGATGGTCGAAGGTGCGCCTCAGCACGACGTCCTCTGAGCCACCATCGACCGGAGGAGAGTGCACTGTGACGTGCCAGTCTCCGTAGCCGTCGTGCCCGTGCCACTGTGCGGAGACGACGGTGTGATTCAGCCTTACGTGAGGCCATAGATCGAACTGAGTCGCGAAGTCGACGTGGTACTGACGGGTTACGTCCCAGCCAGGGTACAGGTCGGTACCTGGAGGAAACGGAACATGCGGGTAGGTCATAGTTGGATTGGCCGTGTTGACTATCAGCCGCGGATAGGTGGGTGAGTCCGGGAGCTCGGGGGGTTGGGGCTCGTGTCCCGGAGGATCAGGAAGCCAAACACCTCCCAATCCTCTATGTTGTTCGAAGAGCACAACCTCCCAGTCTTCGTTGATCTCGGCCGCGACGTCAAGTGTCGTTTTGAGCGCAGCAAGTCCGCCGCTGCCACCGCCTACGATGGCGATCGACTTGCTTGCCTGTGTCGGCGGTCCCAGAAATTCCTGGTGTCCATAGTTCTGCAGAGTCTCGAAGAGGGGCCTAGGAGATAATGTGAGATGCAGCGCTGACGAGACAAACTGCGCTATGAGGACCGGCAGAGAGAACATGGTGGTCAACAGCGCGGTGGTGCAGAAGCTCGGACGCGCTGAGACATATCATATAGAAGTAAGAGTCTCCGAGAAGCAGGCGAGGGCACGAGCCTCGTCGCGCAATCTCACCCATGGGTATCACGCTCATGAGAGGTGGTATGGCGGAATTGACTGAATGGTGTTGTCGAGGCCGGCGGCATCAACCGGGGCCTCTGGAAAGTTAAATGTCGGATGAGAAACAACGGCGCCTGCGCGTCCGCGTCGCTTTCCCACTCGGGATGTGTTGACAACCAAGGTCCCAGTCTCGTAATGCTCTCGCTGCTATTTGCTGGCCATGCCAGTATCCTGTCCGCTCCCTCCCATAGCTCACTCGCATGCGCACACCAGCTGCGGGCATGTAGGAGTAAGTGCAAGAACGCGAGAGCAGGCACTTACCTCGGCCTGCTTGTATCCTAGCCCCAGGGTCTGTCGCTAACGCACACCATCCGTGATGCAATTGACACCTACGGCTCCCCAGTGTGATAAGCCTGAATAAGCATGCAGAAGGCGTATTCTAATGCAGAAGACGTTGTACCTGCAAAAACTCAATCAGATTGGCAAATTAGGTAAGAGTGAATGCTATGTGATATGCCTATCGGCTTGCGTTATTCCTTCCCAGAGCACGCAATACCGAGGCTCCGTGGGGAAATACAATGACATCTTTGAACAAATAAGGTACCAGCGGTTCACGGGCGCCGCGCGAACTCTCCCGTAGGCAGACCATAAATGCAGTTGTCGCGCGAACATACGCAAATATTCGCTGTATGTTGTCAACAACCTCGTCATTAAGTATCCTCCAGAGAACGGATTAGATAATCATCCATTGGGGCCCTGTTCCTCGATCCGCCAGCGGATAACCTGGAAGTGACTGTCAGTTGCCAGACCAGTACTATTCAGTAGACGCAACGCTCCGCCAACAAACACCTCCAGGGCTTACTTGAAAGCCTGTTGCTCTCGAGGTGGCAACGGTAGTGCGAACGGGATATAATGAGAGACAAGATAATTGGAGGCTCAAGGATATACGTACAGTATTCTTATCCAGGGTGACGAGCAATGTACTTATGCACCGTGTCATAAGTTGCGCGAGTGTCCGTCACGTTGTCGATGGCCTCACTGGCAGGAATCAGTATTTTAGTGACCAATCTCACGGTGACATACCTCTGTTGAACAAGGAGTGGTGTGGCGCAGCTGAAGGCAAAGCTACAAAAGGAGCAAACAAATACTCCAATAGAATAGAGGACTTACAACTGATCTCTAAGGCTGCTGAGAGGGAAGACTCAGGAGGCATAGAATGAGAGGAGAGATCGTTACATTACAGGGGCATCCAGCCTGGTATATATACACATGAGAGAGCCATCACATGATTGTACAGTAAGCGTAACAGCATGACATCGTAATGGTGCAATGAGCAATGATGCAATGATTGCACCATGGATGGAATGTACT